>PISX010005097.1:0-112098 GCA_004024625.1 Mellivora capensis | reverse complement strand
GCCTTCTTCCTCCTCCCCACCACCTCCTCCCCCCCAACTTTCTCCGTCCTCCCACCTTCTCTGTCCTCCCTCCTACCCCCACCTCCTCCCTACCTCCTCCATCTGACCTTCTCTGTCCTCCCTCCTCCCTCCCACCTCCTTCATCCCACTTCCTCCATCCCACTTTCTCCTTCCTTCGATTTCTCTCCCACCTTCTCTCCTCCCTACCACATCCTCCCTCCTTACCTCAGGTCCCCTCTCCTCACCCCCTCCCGCTGTTTCCCTCCTCTCCTTGGTGAATTTTCTTGGCCTCTGTCATGAACTCTGCTGGAGTCCAGAGGCTTGGTTCTTTCTAGTTTGGAAATCACAGTCAAACCGCACCCAGGCCAGCGGGGAGGGCGTTCCTCCAGCCTTGGTGACCCTGCTGCCCCCCACCCCTGAGGGCCGCTGACCATGGCAGCACCCACAGTGTCCCCAGTTCTGACCTAAGCCTCCTGAGGCTCCCTCTCCTGCTTCCACACTCCTCCCCAAGCCCCGAGCCCCTCTGAGGGGGCTCTCGACCCCCGCAGCAGCCACACCAGCCCGGCCAGGCAAGGGGAACAAGGCAAGGTTCCCCAAGCCCCGGGAGAGTCGGCAACCCCTCTGGAGCTGCTGGGTGGCTGGAGCGGGGAGCACTAGGGACGGGACAAGGGAGAGGCCTGCGTGTGGTAGGGGACGAGCTCCGAGGGGCTACCCAGCCCCGACCCACTCACTGCCGGAGGGGGTCGCAGAAGGGCAGCGCCAGCCAGGCGCCGTGCTGCTCGCGCATGAAGTCCAGCATCTCCTGCTCGCTGCGGTCCGCGGACACGAACACCACCTCCAAGGGCGCGGGAGGCCGTGCCTCCGCCACCAGCTCGGCGTAGAAGCGGCGGAGCTGCGGCGCGAAGTCGCGGCTGGACGCGCACCGGCCCGCGGCGAAGTACAGAGCCACCACCTTGTTCTGCAGCGCAGCCTCAGCCTCCACCCACGCGCCGTCGCGGGTCAGCAGGCGCCGGCCGCCCAGGACGTCCACCATGGCCGAGCTGGGGTGGGGGACACCTGCGGGAGGGGGGGAGCGGCAGTGAGCGCGAGCGCACAGACGGCTACGTGGGCCAGCCACCTGCACCGGACTGAGGTGTGCACAGGAGGGACACCTGCACGGGACAGACACCTGTGGGGGCGGACACCTGCGGCCGGAAGATCCCTGCGGGGGGCGGGGCAGCAGTGCAGTGCGGGGACCTGAGGCCCCACCTGCTCTTCCAGCCGGCCTGGGCCTCAGCCTCTCGCTGGGGCAGGGGTTGCACACTGGGGGAAGAAGGGACACACACACACCTGCAACCCAGAAGCAGCGGTGCCTGCAGCAGCTCCAGCCTCCAGGAGGCGGAGCTGCCTGGCCCGCGGCGCCTCTGCGCCTCCGCCCTCCACACCCTCCTGGGATCTCTGCCTGCCCTCCGCCCAGTCCCTCCTCCCACAGTGCCTCCACCCGGACTCGCAGTCGCCCCCTCCCGCAACCGCCCCAGCCCTTCATCTCTGCTCCCCTCCCCCACTGTCCCTTCTGCGCCACATCCAGCCTGCGCTCCCCTGCGTCCCGGATCGCCACTCCTTGCGCCCCCCCCCCCCCCCGCACCCCATGCTCCTGCCCCAAGCATCGCGTTGACTCAAGAAGTGACAGTATTAATGTACCAGGCACACTGGAGGCCCTGGGGATCCAGGCAGGAACAAAGTAATTTCAGCTCCTGCCTGGGCAAGGGCAGGGAACAGGAAGGTGAAGCAAAGGGTGAAGACATTCTGGCAGTGGCAGATTTAAGGGATTTAGTGCCAAAAACTCAGTGATCAAGATAAGTCACATTCTATGACAGTACTTTAAAACTTCACGATGCACAAAACATCAAACATGTAAATAAGGGCGGGATCCCAGCCCAATGAGGTCCTGTCAGACCCATGCCCCTCCAAGCAGCGCACCTGGGTAACTTATAGGCGACCCGGAGAAAAATGGTTGAGGGGGCCCTTGCACATGGAGGTCTAACTTTTGTCAAAACTCAGGCAGAATGGAATGCCCCTAAATTCTAAATGTCATCGAGACTATTTTGACCTGTTTGGACTTTTTTCCTTTTATCTCAACAGTGAAAATAAAGGACATTTCTTTTAGTGACACCCTCCCACGGGGGAAACGTCTAGGTATTTGTATAAATACTGCGTCCTGCTGTGGGATCCTGCCTGAGACCATGGTGAAGCCTGGGTATTCTTCAGGGAGGGGCGATCTGGGCGAACACCCCTTCTCCCCCGGGGATCCTCCTGTGGCTGCTCTGAGTATGTGTGTGTATGTGCCCATGTGTGTGTATGTGTGGAGAGGACCTGCCCTCAAGAAGTCCTGGGGCCAGCAAGGGATACCAGTCCAGTCCCCCTCATTCACTGGCTCCACCAGTCTTCTAGGGCCCTTCCTGCCACGTGAGCCTGTGTCATTGGCCCACCACCCCATCCCACTGGCCACTCCTTAAGGTGGAACCCAGTCTCCTACACACCTTCCCGCACCTAACACATGGAGTCCCAGAACCAGGATTAGGCGCCCCTAATCCCAGCTGGGACGCTTCAGGTCAGTTCATACTGGACTTCCTTCCGGGCATCTGCTAATCAGCTTTATGTGCCCTAGATAACCACGGCCAAGCTGGACAGTGCTCCCACTCCTGATGCTTGTGAACAGCCGCATTCTTGGCTTGCCCCACCCCCCCCACCGCCAGCACCCTCTCCCTGCACTCTGCCACTGCTCTAAACAGTCCGTGACCTCTATTCTGCCCTATCATCCAGTCCTCAACCAAACTGAAGCAGTCTCTTCTGCATGTCCTCCTGTCTAATGATCAGACTCTCCTGAGTCCTCCTCTTGCCTGGTGGGTCCCCCGCCCCTCCCTGTTCCCTGCCTGTTAAGCCAGTCCTGTATCCTTAAACCGATCACCCTGGCTTACCTTCAGCAACAACCCCCTGCTCTTGGGGTCTCCTCTTAGTGGCTTTCCATCCATGGACCCCACCCCACCCTCTCCCTTGGCGGTAAACCCCAACTCTGCCGGTGTTCAGAGTTGAGCTCAGCTCCTTCCCCACCACAGCAGTATGGAATAAAATCTGCCCAGAGCCTTTAACCAGTATCCAGCTCTGCTTCTCCAAACACTTTGGTTTGCTCACAGCCAGGGCACTGCCAACTGACACTGGCTGGCTGGCACACGCGTCTTCAAAGCCTCCCCGGGGAGACACTAGAGCATGACCATGGCTCTGCCCTTCTGTGGTAAGCATGCAAGCTCCCCACACTTCTGAATGAGGCTGCTCCGCACCACAGACATGTGTCCGTGCTACCCGCGGTATAGTCTCACTTCCTCTTTCTGAGCAAGCATATGTGGGAAGTCCAGCCAGACCGCCTCTTCTCCACCATGCCTTTGGATGCTACACCGCGGAGGGACACACGAAGAAAACAGGACCCCAGCCCACTTGACATGAAACGGACTTTTTCTTTTCACTACAAGATGCACACATGATGATTCATGTATTTCTACCACTGCTTATGAATGCACAAATATTCTCATGGAAACCTTTTCTGCTCTGATCAGCATAGCAAACAAATTAGACCTCCTGTGTGCAAATATTACACCCTGAATTTCCTGGCTTTCAATAGTCACACTGGAGTTATTTATCTTCCCGTATTTAAATATTTGTTCCTAGGGAATGATATCATGAGGCCTTCATGACTCACTTTCAAAATGGTGGTTGGTCCCTTGCAGGGAGATGATGCCCAAGTGAGGAAGAGAAGTCTGGCTTTCTCAATGACCCACTGGGGCCACAGGCGAGTCACCCCCCCGGGCCTGGCTTCCCATGGACACCTTCATGTTTAGACTTGGTCAAAACGGTGGCTTCAGGCTGAGGAAGTACTCCCTGGCCCCACCAGCGGCTTCCCGGGGATGCTTCAGATGATTCTAGAAGGACCTGTGTTGCCCCCGCCAATGGTCTGAAGCACAGAGAGAAGGTGACAGTGTGTGCAGTCCCCTCTGGCTGCCAGAACGAAGCCACACAGACAGGGACAGCAGAACTTGTATCTCACAGCCCTGGAGGCTGCAAGTCTGAGAGTGAAGTTCTGGGGAGCCCCCTCCTGGCTTCTGGGCTGCCACCTTCTCCCTGTGTCCCCACATGGCAGAGAGAGCTCTCCTCCTCTTCTTATAAAGCTACGTCCTACTAGCTTGGGACCTTGTTCACGCATAATTACCTCCTAGAAACCCTATTTCCAAAGACAGTCCCACTGGGCATTAGGGCTTCAACATGTGGATTTGGGGACAAAGCTCAGCCCACACACAGTGCTTTGGGGGAAGGCACAGCATGACATATCCCTTAGCCTAAATGTTTAAGGTTCCCATGTGTGAGAGATCCCAGGCTCCAGGGCCCTCAGAACGAGGAGAAATAAGATGTGTGGGCAAAGAGCAGCCCTGTGGGCATCCTGGCCAACAGTAAAGCCCAGGACAGGGTGATGGTACTGGCAGTGGAGGAAGGGGGTCAACAAGGACAGAACAGCTTGTTTGCCAGGACTGAAAGGAGCTTCATCATGTGAGACCAAAGCTCCATGCTACCCATGGTATAGTCTCACTTCCTCTTTTGAACGCCCCGCCATATCCCACATCCTGCCAAACTGTTCTCAGAAACGCACCTGGTGAGCCAGAGGGTGCACCAGGCTGGGGGTGCCCATGCCAAGGGTTGTGGAATCCAGGTTCACACACCTGCCCTCATCTCCGCAGGAGCAGCCTGGCTGACCCTGCATGCAGGGTGTGAGGTCTGGTGGCTGGACCGCCCTCCCCCTGGGAGCATGACCACCTCCCCGACACCCGTCTTCCTGAGGTTGCCTGCCCCCTTCTAAGCCACCAGAAATTGCCTCAGGCTGCAGCCCACGGATCCATGCATCAGTTCCGCATTGGGGCATCTCTCCGTGGTTCTCCGTGGCTCCCAAGCAGGGCCAGCCACAGTAGCTCGTGGGCTGCACAAAATGAAAACTTGGGGCTAAAGGAGGTGCTACAGTACACAAGCTTTTTCCCTTTTTCCATGGCTCTCTTGCCTTGGCCTGTCATGGCGTCTTGTTGGCTGCTGAATGTCCCGTTGTGCTGGGCACAGGGTGAACATCGACCTTGACCCCGGCCGGGGGGTCCTGCCCTGTAAGTTGGCCGATGAGGAGCCCCACCACTGTTGGGTTCCTGTCCCGCCAGCTGTTCCCCCACCACCATGTCCGTCCTGAGACACCACCAGTCTCACACGTTCCAAGGTGACCCTCTGCACCGAACACCCAGTGGTGGGGACAGGAGGCCAGGTGGAGCTGGACACTAGGGACACCAAGAGGATGGAGCATTCTGGAACCCATCCCCAGGAGGCAGCAGGCAGTGGGAGGCGGGACCATGCATGAGCCAAGGGCCTGTCGGACTTCACGTACCAAAGACAGGTTCAAAGATAAAATTATGAAGAACCTCAAAATGGTGACTGCAGAGCACTGAGGCCCAAGCTCAAGGTGGGGCCTCCCAGATTGCAGGAGTCCACACCCATGAAACGGCCTTGCTCCCAACTTGGCAACAGCCCTATTTCCAAATAATTCTCAGGTTCTGGGGGTCAGGATGCCAACATATCTTTGTTGGAGGGACACAATTCAACTCAAAATAGAAGTGTTGAAGAACAGTTGCTGGAAGAGCAGGACTGGAGGAAGAATTCGTAGGAGGGCAGGCCCAGGACCCGGGTGGTGGGTGGTTGGCTCAGGTGGGGTGGAGAGAGGGAAGAGCAAGCATGTCCACCAGCTGCAGCGGCCGCGTGGAGGAGGGCGGATGGAGAGGACAAGTGCAGGTGGGTTGTACCAGCTCTCGAGGGCTGGGCAGCCGGTTTACTCAGGACTATGTGCCAGGCACTGTGCTAAGTGCTTTACCTGCAGGTAAAGACTCACAAGGTGTAGAAACAAAGTAGTGTACATAGCTCCTCTCTTTGAAAAAAGAAGCTAAGAAACCAGAGATGTGGGCTTTGGTTTTATTAAAGCAAGAGACTGTGAAGTCTGAAAATACTGGACTTGGTGAGGTACTGAGGCTTCCTGTTGCTGATCCCATCCTCCCTGCCTGCCACCCTCCAGGTGTTGGGACAATCCAAACACTTCCTCCCCAGCGCCTGCCCAGGGAGATGGAAGGCTCTCCTGGAATGGTATTCCTTCCCGTGACCTGAAGGGAATGAGAACCCTGCCTGGTGCTACCCCTCTCCCTGACTCTGAATGCTAAGTGAGGACATGATACCTGGAGCTCCTGCAGCCACCTTGAGGCTGTGAGGAATAGGCCAAGAGAATTTCAGAGACACCTGCCTCATCCTCTGACATTATGAGCCACTGAACCCAAACCAGCATTACCATCCCCAGAAGGCTTACAGAAGGCTTACAAGAAAAATAACCCTGAATTTCAGCAGTGTTCAGAGTATGTTCTGCAGGAAACTGGGAGACCCAAGATCCTTTCAGATGGCTTGCAGGTCGAAACGATTTTCTTGAGAACACTAAGATGGAATGTGTGTTGACATTTGCTCTCATGGGGCACAGGGAGCAGTGGGATAAAGCCGGGACAACCTGAATCAAGCCAGTGGCACCAAACCATCCATTGAGGCCACCATACTCTTTGCCTACATGCGTTCCCTGTGAAAAAGCCTGTTTTACTTAATGTTCATGATAACACTGTAGGAGTTAGTAATCTTGCCCACTGTTCTTCAGAAAAACCTAACAGGGCACCTGTAAGCTGCTTCTCAGTGTGGCAAAGGACAGGGGTGATCCACGGACATGTAGCACTCCCACCCCCATTTCCCAGTGAAACGCTGCACAGCCAGCAGAAGCCACCTGCGAACTGTGTCAGGAAATCACAGGAAGCCCCAGTCCACAGTGAGGGTTTAGAACCTAGTCCTTAACAGACATTTAGCGGGGGGAAAGGGGGGGTCAACCATGTGTTTCTGATGCTTGATATCAGGCCCTCCTGACATAGAGGGATAGCCCCCACCTCTGCAGTTGGTAGCACTGCCTAGAGAGGGGAGCACAGCCTGGGAGCAAACCAACCAACATAGCCACCTCCTTCATACATTCCCTATCCACCTGGGGCGAGCAGCCCTGGGCCCAGAGCCCACCAAAATCAAACTGGCCAGTCCCCAGCCTGTGTACCCAGCCTCGCTGTTTCTCCCACATTCCTCCCCTCCCCTATGTGACACGGATGCTCCCGTGTGACCCATGCAGTGTGGCATGTCCCCTCCTCTTGGCCACCATCACTCCCTCCCTCCGTGGCCTCGTCTCCTGATGTGTTGGCCTCACCACACAGGTGAGGGCTGAATTAGAAGTCCTACACTTTGGAACAGTAGACTCAGTGCATGCGTGTGTGCACATGTGTGGAAGTGTGTCGAAGGTGGGAGTGTGTATATGTTCACTATCTGTGACCCAGCGTCCAAACACCTGCCTGGCAGTTTGGGCCTTGGGGGCAGGACCTCAAGGGTCCTGGAAGCTTCCTGTGGCCTCAAGAGTCTCCAACCTGTCTGCCATTCCTCCGGAGGCACCACCCTCCTCTCTCAACCAGGGGAAAGCTCCTCTGTGGCCTGTAGCCAGGCCCCTGGCTGATGAATTTGGGGACGTTCGCACCCCACGTCCCATCGTGTCCATCCTTTTTTCAGTAACGTACAACCGATCGCTACTGCAGAGTAGAACCAGTCTAAATGTCCCACAGGGCGGGTCTGAGGACACAGGAGCCACAGGAGAATTCAGTGTAGGGTGTGGCGGGGACTCTGCGGACAGCACAACTTGGGGCCCAAATGCTTTTCCTTCTTGTGTTCCTTGACTATAAGCCAATATTATGCAACTTTGGAGAACTCTCTGGTTCCACCACTCATAAAGAGTGTTTGCCACGTCCCCCCATCCCCAGGTACTCAACTCAAGGGCTCCCTCAATTCCGAAGTGCTGGCTTGACCAGAGGGGTCCCCACTGCCCTGGGGCTCCGAATCGGGGGCCATGTCCCCCTTTCTTCCCCACACCTCCTTTATGCTTTTTTAACGTCTCTGGTTGTTGTCGCTATGAGTCCTTCTAGGACAGGACAGGAGGCGGGGTGACAGGTGAGCAGAGGCAGGTCCAGGACTGCACAGAGAACAGCAGTCCAGCAGCTCCGCCACTCTGCTGGGAGGCGTGCTTCCAGAACGGGGAGCCCAGCCCCTGACGGCAAAACGCCTGACGAGCTGGTGGGAACCAGGATTCCATCAGTGAGAGCTCACGGGCGCCATACTGATCGCAGTCCCACACGCACGCAGACCAACTTGGAGGCCTCATGGGAGAGCATCTGGCTAATGAGAAAAACCATGAAGTTGCTGGGGCTGTTCATCTTTTTAGTGAGCCCCCAACATAGAACAATGACACCGGGAGGCCAGAGGGCACCCGCCATTAAGGAAAATGTTTCCGAGTCTTCATGAACAAGGTCAAAGACAAAGGCCAGTGTGTTTCCTGGAACATCTTGGCCCAAAATATCTCATGACCCAGGAGCTGTGGCGCTGCAGTGCCCATGCATATACCGTTCCTGCTTATTTCTGTAGCTTATCCTGGGGTTTAAGCTTTTACTGTAAAGTAAGAGATTCTGAAAACCACAAAGAAAGAATATGCAGCTCAACGAGCTTTTTTAAGATTTTATTCATTTATTTGACAGAGAGATCACAAGTAGGCAGAGAGGCAGGCAGAGAGAGAGGAGGAAGCAGGCTCCCCGCTGAGCACAGAGCCCGATGCGGGGCTCGATCCCAGGACCCTGGGATCATGACCTGAGCAGAAGGCAGAGGCTTTAACCCACTGAGCCACCCAGCTCGCCCCTCAACGAGCTCTCTTAACACAAACACCCCTAAAGCCCCACCCAGGTCACCAAGCAGCTCTGGCATCTAGAGGGGCCCTCGGGTCTCAGGTTCTGACCCCCTGTGGCTCAGGGCTGCTCGCAGGGGTGAGGCACTCCTCCTAGCCCATCCAGTGTCCTTGTCCCTCTCCCCAGTGGCCACACAAGACAGGAAGGCAGTTACCGCTGGAACAGCCATGATTTCGGGTGTCATGTGCCAGCACATGGCCCTCGGGGTCTGCTGGGACCAAGGAAGGCCCAGGCCCGTGCAGGGCGGGGAGGCCTCACAACTATGGATGCTGGCAGCTTGGACAGAAAGCTCCTACCCTAGCAGAGCGGCCAGCCATCTGAAAGGCCACCTGCAGGTTGTCTCCAGGCCGGACCCAAGTCCCTGCCCGGGGCTCCCGCCTGCTATGTCCATACTGGATGTTGGGAGATGCCCCACTGTCTCCTTCCAAGCCTCTTGATGCAGGGATCCGCTCTGATACTTCTTGACCCCCCAACTACAGCTGTGGAAAACCGTGCACCTTTTTCCTCTCCAGAGACAAACCACATGCAGCCACCTTCAGTTTGCCACGATGAGCCAGCAGCTGCTACAAGTGCCCACTAGAGGCAGTGTCCCCATCAGGCCGGGGCACCGCCGGTCACCGCGGGGGGCTGGGGCTGCAGCCTCCCAGCTGAGCAGGTCACAGGCTTGCTCATTTGGAAGCTGCGTCTAACCACAGTAAACAGGGGCTCTGGGCAGCTGGAGAGGAGGTCACCTTGCTGAGCAGCCCAGAGAAGGTCCACGACACACAGGAATGCAGGCCATGGGAAAACCCCGTGTTCCCACCAGAAAGCAGGCGGGACCTTCCTCCTCCCGCTGGGTCTCTCGTGTCTCTTTCCAGACCAGCCCCCATATGAGCTCACAACACACACTCACACACACGTGCATGCACACGAAGCCTCTGCTCTAAGACACACCATCTGCAGCCACGTCTGCATGGGGAGACAGGATTCCCTATCAGGATAAAAAGTGTGAAGACGCAGGAATCACTGTCCTTGTGCTGCCACTGCATTGTGAAATGGGGCTGTGGCACCAACACAAGTGACCAAGCAGTAGACGTGCTTCCAAACCCTGACTTGGGTTCCAGGAAAGCTGGCCCTCTGGCGGGTGAGGGGTTCTGGGAGAAGGGCCGGCTGCCAGGCTTGCTGGAACACCATTAAGAACTTCAGGGGGTGGCAGGAGGAGGAGGAACTTCAGGAGGAGGGCCATCCCAGCCACAGGCACCCAACAGCCCCAACCCACTTTACTTCCTACAGGACTGAAGACTTTCCTGGAAGGAGGAAGGCACTGCTGGGGGCACATTCTGGGGTCACTAGCCCCGTCCTGCTGATTTTGCAGACACACTCCCCAGATGCCGCGATTAGAACAGAACAGGGGCACCCCTGGCCCGGAGCTCCTATCACCAGAAAGTAGAGGTTCCTGACAGTTCTGTGGTGCCTTTCCTGTCCCTCAAGTCAAACCCATGGTTCTCACCTCATGGACCCAAACAAGGGGCTTATACTTGTCTGCCCCGTGGATGCTCTGCATCTGCCTCTCCTCCTCCATGAACAGGAGCCCTCTTCAACCGTGTGCGTCTCTAAACACACACGGCCACACCACTCTCACACTCAGTAAATACTCGGTCTTTGATAACATCAAATGACAAGCCACATCCACATTTCCCAAATGTTCTCTTCTTATACTCCGTCTGCTCAGGCCAGGACCCACAGAAGAGTTGCCCTTAAATACGGACAGTCAGCCCCTGAACTCTGTCCCAATCTATAAAAGCGCCACCCGCCCCCTCACCGCTGTTGTCCATGCTATCTAACTACAGAAGCCATGTCAGATGCTTTCTTGTGGTGAGTTTATTTTTCTGTCCCTGGTTTCCTAGAAAATGTTGCTTTGAGGCAGATGGTCATGTTTTTTGGTGAGACTACTGTCCAGCTGATGCCATGGGGTTTCCTGCCTCAGTTCAGCAGATACCGGTGGATGGACTGGTGGTCCAGGTGTAGACACCCCCGTCCCCGTGCAGAGCTCTCCACCAGACCTTCCCCAGTCGGTCTCAGCACCCACTGATGACTCTCCTCTCCATCCATTACTTCATCGTATTGTAAATGGCAGTTTCCTAATCCTACCCCCGATCTGGGTTCACAAACCAGATTTTTCTGTTTTAAAGATTTTATTTATTTATTTGACAGACGGAGATCACAGAGAAGCAGGCAGAGAGAGAGAGAGGAGGAAGCAGGCTCCCCGCCGAGCAGAGAGCCCGATGCGGGGCTCGATCCCAGGACCCTGGGATCACGACCCGAGCTGAAGGCAGAGGCTTTAACCCACTGAGCCACCCAGGCGCCCCAGATTTTTCTGTTTTAAAAACAAAACAAAACAAACAAAAAAACCTACCCTTTGTCTACAGTGCTTTTCTGAGATGTACTCCAAGCAGAAATATCTGGATGAACACCTGACTCTCTCCTCACCGGTTTTCACCGTGAGTTGGTGCCTGGCGACCTTGGAAGAAAACAGGTCAATTTCATCAAGTATTATAAGGAACTGGTGGATTTTTACAAATTTGAAGTGTTCCAGCCCACTGCAGTCATCTCTCTAGTGCTCAAGTTGCCACATCTTCTGCCAGTGGGACCCCATTCAAGTTCACTCCTGTGTCCTTTCAAAGTGCCCCTGTAGCCTTTGTTTTTGGGCACAAGTAGCCTCTCCCGTCTGTTTCTTGCCTGAGATAAAGAACCTGGCATTTTTGCGAAGAACCCGGCTCCTGCTTGAGGGATGTTTACGGACCACGCTGGTGGAGAGCAACTCGCACTGGCATGGACAGAGCCGGGAAATACGTGTGTTGTGAAAAGAGAAAAACAAACCTTGAGTCCACACCACCATTTCTAACTTTATACCTATATCTGTCTCCTTTTGCCTGATTATGCTTTATTCCATGTGATTTGAAACGACTGATAAACTCTACACTATAAATAGCTTCAAAGTAACAATAATAGTGCTACGAGATGTCAGTCCCCACCTGAATACAGTTTAGGATCCCCCTGAGGTTCTTCGGTCTTTAGGACCCTTCCAGCTGTGCATCAAAATTCTGCGTTCAAGAAATAAGACCTTTACAAATCGTTTATTTCTTAAAAGATGTTTCGACCCAACTCAAATGAAAACCTTATAGTGCTTTTTACTCGTTTCTTTGGCTCCCATAAGTCTTCATTCAATCATCAGGCAGCAGCCACTCACTCCGTGAACAGAGATGCCTGGGATCCTGTGTTGCACTTGCGGGACAGACGCAGCCCCCCACCCCCACCCCCCCGCTCATCGTCCTCATAGATATTGGTAGGAGCTATGCAATCCACTCCCCAAAGGGCAGGTCATCCTCGTCCAACAGCAGCATCACGGCTTCCCTTCTGCACACAGATCATTGGCCATGCGAGGCTTGTTCGGTGTTTAGAGGTTTATTCAGATCTTATTCAGTGAGTTTGGGTTAGTTTTCTAGGAAACCGTCCATGTCGTCAGAAGCAACCTATTGTTCATAATATTATCTCGTAAACTTTGAAAACATCAACTTTGTCCATAATTGGGTCTTTTAAATTAAAAACTGTCTGTGGCTTCTCCTTTCTTCTACCAGCCCTGTTCCCTCTGTCCTCACGTTGGCCACACTCCCTCCTCCACCTGTTCCTCATTGTCTCCCCACATCCCTCTAGCTGCTTTCTTTGGGTTTTTTTGGCTTGAATATTGATCAGTTTTCAATCGTTACTCTTTCACAGGTGGATTTAAGGCTACATGAATGTCCACTGAAATCGATCGGTTTAAGACCATTCCATAAATTTTGACCGGCAATTTTTGTTGAAGTCAAAACACGTTTTAATTTTTATTATGGATTCTTCTTTCGCTTGTTTGATATTAGGATGATGGTTTTCTTATGCCGTGTCAGGCTTCTGTCACTGATTACTAATTCTGTCTACTCTGCTTGGGGCTGGGGTCTGTGTGCTGTGACCGAAGGCCTTCCCGGAGCTTGTTCCCACACCTGACATCTGGCTGGTGTTTGTAACAGCACTGTGTGTGCTCGACAGACAAGGACACACCAGCTAACTCTCCTGGTGCAGGGGTCTAAGCTCACTAATCGTATTATTCAGATTTTCTCTGCCCTACGACTCCTGTCCGACACAGCCCCCAGTTTCTCAGGGAAGCATGTCTCATTTTTCTGCTGTTTGTCAGTCTCCCAGAGATCCTGTGCCCCTTCTCCTATGTGTTTTGAGGGTGTGTGCTGTCTCTGCATGGTGACATCATCAGGCATTCTCTATACTGTTCTTCTTTGGTCACCAAGTCACGAAGTCATGACTTTGTTTTATTCTTACTAATGCTTTTTAACTTAAGGAATGCGATCTGTCTGATGTTCCCACAGCTACACTGTCCATTTCCGGAGAGCTTTGGTCTCTTTTATCCTGTTATTTTAAATTCCTTTGCTTTTAACCTTTTTTGTGACGGTGTTTTGGGTGTTTGTGTTGCAAACAGGAAGGAACCTGGACTTCTGACTCGAGCTTTAGAACATCCCACTTCTGAAGGACGAGGTTAACCACCTGCATGCATCAAAATCACCACAAATCGAGACTCATTTCCGCTGGCTTCCTTGTGCCACATTCTGCTTGCCACTTACTGATGAACACTGCTCAGCTGTTAGCCAGTGGTTTCAACAAGAGGCCTCCATGTGACAGGAAGTACTCTTCCTTCTGCTCTTCTGGAAAAGTCCTCTCTTCTCCCTCCTTCTGGAACAATCTGGGCAGGCGAACGGTCTGCTTTTCCTCGCTCTTTCAGTCTTCACCCGGCTGCATTTGGACACTGGTTTATCGATCTGTTTATGGGGTCTGGGTCTGACTATGTTCATGGATCTAAGGCTCCACCCCTCACCAGCCCTAGAGAATTCTCACCCACTGATCCTGAGAGGACCGCCCCACCCACGCTCTGTGTGCCCACCTTCCAGAACCATCCCCGGACATGTACCTGTCTTCTCACTCTGGCTCTCCCCCTGGGCACCTGCTCACACCTGCGTCCAGCTCACAATGTCTCTCTTGGGACTTCCGATTGCCCTCAGCACATCTGTCAGAGATTTTATCGCAGGGACTGTGTCGTCTGCCTCCAGAGTCCCATTTCCTCAGCTCAGACCTGCCCATTGCTTCACAGAATCTTACTCTGCTACGTCACCTAAAGACACTTTTCTACAAACTGCTCAGAGCAGCCCCTGGCTCCTTGTGAACATTAGTCCTCTTGTGAACATTAGCAACCAGCAGGACCATGACGTTCCAGTCCCTGTTCCACATCCTCCCCTTTCTGGCACACCAACGCTTCTCCAGGGCAGAGCCTGTCTTGGAAAGTTTGGGGGTGAGGCTGATCTCTCTAGGGGTCCCGGGGCCCCACATGTGGGCAGAGCTGGTGCTCCAGACATTCCCATGCCGGTGCCAGCTTCCATCACCTCCTCACCCTGCACTGCTGCTGGAAAGCTCGGGCAGGAGCTGACAGGTCACCTCCATCCTCGGTCCTCAGTCCCCGGAAGGATGGCCTAGATGCCAAGTCAGCTGCCGTCCCCAAGAGCTCTCTGCCGGGGCCCGTGGGCTCCGCTCAGCGAGTAGGGCTGTGGCCTCTGTCCTCCCCAGCTCCACCGCAGACATTTTAAAAATGGAGATACAATTCATATTCCATCAAGTCCTCCCTTTAAAAGCACAAATCCATCGGTTTTCAAAAGTATGTCCAGAGTTGTGCAAGCATCACCACCGTGCACTTCTGTGCGTCCAGAATCCCCTGGGAGCCCAGACCCGCTGCAAACTCCCCCAGCCCACCTGCCCTGCGACCTCTCACCGGCTTCCCAGCTCGAGAGACCTCTCTGGAAATGGAACCACAGGACACCTGGGCTCTAGGCCTGGCTTCTCTCACACCAAGAGACGTTTCCAGGTTCATCCCCATGGAAGCCTGTATCCACGCCACTGCAGCGGTTTTACCCCAGGGGGCGCACCCGCCCAGCCCTGGGGAGGGGGTGGTCCTGCTGTCCTGACAGCAAGGAGGCTCCCCACCTGCTCTCACCAGCCCCTCGGCTGCAGGGGTCTCACTTGACTGGCCCGACCACAGCTCCAGAGGCCGACCACCTCCCTGTGTCTCCTGCTCCTCGACACACCCGGCCACTTCTGGGGCAACCCAAGCCGCTCCTTAGAAATGCAGGCTCTGGGGCCTCACACCAGACCCCCTGAATCAGGACCTACATGTCCCGTCTCCACAGGAAACCGGGCAGCACCCCACAGTTTCCAACTAACCAACCAACCCAGAGCACCCTGGGGGCACATCTCCCTTTCAGCAGACGCCCAGTCAGGAACATTCTGCGCTCTGGGTGCCAGGCCGGGTCCGTGTGTATCAGCCTGCTCGCCTTCCCCAACCAGCCTGCTCTCCTCACCGGCCACGCTCTTCCTCACTCCCCCTACGTGTTCTCATACCCCAGCCCTCACACAGCCCCCTGCTGCACGCTGGACGTTTCGACACGTCTGTTAAGCTCGTTTCGTCAATCTACTCTGCAGACAGGAGCAAACGCGGGTCAGCGGCAGGGGCGGTGCCAGACGTGGATGGGCGGCCGTGAGCACACAGGGAGGCCAGGTGCACAGCCCTGCACTGCCCGAGGCAGCCAGGTGTCCACAACCGCACAGACCCGCGAGCCCAGGTGTGTGTTGGGGCCTCTGCAAGGTGCAACCCCTGCCCACCAGTCTCTACAGACCAGCCCAGGGCACACGTGCACGCACCTAAGTGCTGCTGCTCCCCGTCCCTGGTCCTGGCACCCCACAGCGGACGGTCCCTGAGGCCCGAGTCCCCTGGGCCCGGACAGCCACCCCCTGCAGCCCATCCAGAGGGGCCAGCTCCCAAGCACAGCCACCAGGGTCATCTCGCCCTGAAGGGGGACATCCAGGACCAGCTGGTCCTGGGGGAGTTTCACAGGACTGCCAAAGGTCAGCGCCGGGAAACCGAGGCTTCTCAGATCCAAACACAGCGGAGGCGGGGACCGGACGCCACACGCGGGATTTCGCTTCTTCGGGAACCAGGTTAGGGTTTGTGCTGGTGCTCAGTCTGGGTCTGATGCTGGGCCTGTGGCCAGGCTCCTGACAGCACAATCTGGGGGGCAGCCATGCAGGGGCCCCTGTCCTCTGCACGTGGACCAAGGGTGGGAAAGGGGTGACCATTCCTCACAGTGGGGCCCTGGCAGCTCAGCCTCGGGGGCTCTGGGGGCTCGCGGACCTCTGGGGAGCAGCCAGGGAGCAGGGCCGGACCTCCCAGGGGACCCCGGGGGTGGCCCCGAGCTGGCCCCCTCCCCAGTGCACCGCCTCTGCTGCGGGGCAGCCAGGACTGTCCCCCGCGGGCTCACGGCAGACACGGGGTCCCGCGGCTCCCAGAAGGAGGGTCCGTGACGCCGCGCTGCACCCCTGGGAGAGGCGAGAGGGAGGCCCCAGCCGCCTCTTCAGGGCACGGCGCTGACCCCGCGCCCAGCGTGTACCAGTCCGCGCACGGCCCGGGGCAGCGAGGACACGGACGACCACCCGCGTGAGGCGGCGGCCACGGAGGCGGCCACGGGCCGCAGGCCACGGCAGTGCCGCTTCTGCCCGGCGCGTCCCTCGTCAGACGGTTCCGAAGAGCGCTCGGCCCGGGGTCCCCCGCGGCGGCCTGACCCGCGACGCTCGGACGGCCCCGGGGCCACCTGGGACTGACGCGAACGGCGACCCTACAGGCGGCCCCGGAAGGCCCCAGCGTCTCTCCCGGGAAGGCACGGGGCCGCCTGTCAGTCCCTCCCCGCGCCCGACGCCGTCTTCCGTGTCCCCGCGGGAGGGAGGCGCGAGGCGGCTCCCCGGGGCCTCTTCTCCAAGGATGCGGACGCTCCGGGGCCCGGCGCGGCCGTCGCACCCCCGAGGCCCCACGCCGCACGCGCGGCCCCAGCTCAGGAGCCGGCCCGGCAGTCTCGGGCGACGCCGGCCGGGCCTCCACGCCGGGGCCCGCGCCTCGTCAGGGCCTCGGAGGGCGCCTCGGCCGGGACACGCTGCCGCCTCCGCCTCCCCGCGGCCCAACCGCCCTGACAAGCCGCCCGCCCGCGCACGCCGCCGGCGCCGGTTCTTCGAAGCGCCCCGCGCGGCCGGTTCCCAAGGCGTTCCGGCGGCGGCGCACTCACCACAGCCCCGGGGCGCGGGTCCCGGCTCCGCCGCGGTCCTGAAGGAGCGTCCGCGGGGCTGTCGGGGGCGCCGGGAGGTCAGCGACGAGCGGGCGCGGGCGGCTCCCAGCAGGCTCCGCGGCCTCCCCGCGCCGCGCACGCCCCAGACGGCGGCGCCGGGCGCCAGGCCCTGCCCGTAGCGGAGCGCGAAGCCCGGCTCCCGGCTCCGAGCACAACGCCGCACCTCTGCCACCAAGTGCCGATAAAGCGCGGCGACCCGCTCTCGCTCGCTCCCCCCGCCCTCAGCTCTGCAGGCGGGAACGCGCCCGTCCTTGGGGCCCGGGGGCGTCGAGGCCCCAGGGCCCGCCTGTCCCCCGTTCCCCCACCACAGGAAGACGGCGCGGCGACACCCCACAGGAGCCGAGAGTTCTGGGCCCACCTCACTGGTCCCCACCTAGTGACCTGTTTCATGCCCACTGAGCTAGGTTTCAGGGCCTAGGCTCTGGGGAGTGGAAAAAACAAACAGAAAACCGCACGAGCCATGTCCCACGTGCCTGCTTGCATTTTTGTTTCCTTGTTTTCTGTACTGCAAGGTCCCTTCCTGGTTCTGCCTTCCGCCCCAGCCCATCGCCTCTTCCACAGCGAGCCCCTCCGGGCCCCTGCTGGAAGGGGCCTCCTCCACTGTGTCTGAGACGGATCCCCTGTCGGAAGGCCCCAGGCGTCGGTCCGCTCAGCACGGCAGGTGCACCTGCCACGGCCACCAGAGGGGTCTCCCCCAAGGACCCCGGCCCACCAGCGACTGGGGCATTCTTCCCCTTTCCTGCCTCTCCCAGCCTTCAGCAGGGGAATCCACTCCTAAGGACCCCCTCGCCCACCACCCACCCCTCGATTTCCCACAGTCATCCTGAAACGGAAAAACCTTACTTTCTCATGATTTTAGGCCGGACACAGTTCCCCAGCCTTCATCCTGGGCACAGACGCCCGCGGTCACCACGCCCCTGATCCAGCCCAACTTGCACGGGCACAAGCTCCATCAGAGCGTCGCACACACAGGTCCCCAGGCAGCCTTGACTCAGTTCAGACTGCAGGTCTCTCGTGGCCGTCTTACAACAGCCACATGCAGGCAGAGCTGATACACGCACCAGGAACCGCCTGTTTCCAGTGAACGTTCATTCAGTAGATGATCCACCGGCCACTGGCAGGTGGCCTGCCTTCCTGCCCAGCCCCGCAGCCCGGAGTCCACTCTCCATCTCATTCTCCCTCCTCAGGATGAGGCACCTATAAATGGAATCGCATACCATGCTGGTTCCATCTGCTCCCCCCACACTGTGTCTGCTCCCTCCCGCACAGGCCACGCTGTCCACCCAGGCACACATCCCACCGGGTCTCTCACAGGACTCCAATTGGCTCCCAAGTTCCCTGCAGACGAGGGCTTCCAGTTCTCACAGGTATCCTCCAGGAACCCAGCATCAGATGCCAAGTCTGCATTAACTTCTCAGGCAACCGCGACACCATCCTCCCTATCTTCACCAACCTCTGTCACTGCCTGTCACATGTGGGACGGTGGTGGCAGTAGTGAGAAGTGGCAGCTCTGCGTTCACCTGCCTTCCCCTAGTGACCATGGCCGCTGAGCAGCCTTCCTGCATTTACTGTCTCCCGCAGATCTTCTCAGAGCGTCCACTCAGCTCTTTCCTTTTCTACTTGGTTTGTCCTCTTGCTGGCGTTCCTTCTAGATTCTGGACACCAATCCTTTATCAACGTGCCCTGCAAACATGGCCCCCAGTCTGTGGCTTCCCTTGCTTTATCAGCAGATGCTTATGACGCACACATCTGAACTCTGAAGAAGTCCTACTGAGTCAGCCCTGCCTTTTACGCACTAGGTTTCAGGGCCCCCACAAGAGTCTGCCACCCCAGGGCCGTGAAGATTCTCACCTGGGATTTCTTCGGAATGTTACAGTGTTGGCTCTTTCCTTCAGGTTTATCCACACTCCATTCTGAGTTAGTATTTGTATATAGTGAAGGCTCTAAATTCACGCTTTTACATGTGGACATCAAATTCTTCCAGCCTCATGTGCAGAAAGGACCACCTTCTCAGTGAGCTGCCTTTGTGCCTCAGAGAAAAACCAACTGACCGTGCGTACAGGCGATTTCAGGATTCTCCACTGTGTCTGAGACGGATCCTGATACCAGCACCACACTATCTTGGTACGATCTTACTGCAAATTTATAGTAAGCTCTGAAATGAGGAAGTAGAACTTAACAATTTTCATTTGTCAACATTCTTTTGGCCATTTTATTTATACACACACACACATAAAAATATATTTTTATTATTATATTTGGAGTCCTTTCGTATGTCCATAAAAATTTTAGGAGCAGCCTGCTAATTTCTGCCACAAACCAGGCAGGATTCTAGGAGAGATCGCCATAGTACTGAGGACTCCTCCAACCCATGAATGTGCAATTTGCCACGGCTGCAGTGTTCAGTGCCCAGCCTCACTTCTGTTCAGTTTGTTCCCAGTTTGAGCTTCCTGATGCTGTTGTGGATGGAATTAATTTCACTTCAGATAGATCACTACCGTGTTGTCTGCAGAGAAGGGTTTGACTTCTGTATTTGGACCTATGGAGCCAACTAACGAATTTGTTAGTTCTCAAGTTTTGTGTGTGTATCCCTTGACATTTTTAATATAGAATCGTGTCATCTGCAAATAAATATTTCTTCCTCTCCTGTCTGGATGCATACTTTTTTCTCACTTAACTGCATTAGTACAATGTTGGGTAGAAGGGAAGAGAGTGGATACCCTTGACATTCCTGATCCTACAAGAAGACGGTCATTCTTCCACTGTTGGGTACAATGTCAGCTGTAGATTTTTTAAAAAAAAAAGATTTTATTTTTAAGTAATCGATACACCCAATGTGGGACTCCAGCTTACAACCCTGAGATCAAGAGTCACCTGCTCTCCCAACTGAGCCAGCCAGGCATCCCAGCCATGGGTTTCTTACAGAGGCCCTGCATCAAATTGAGAAAATGTCTTCCTATACCGTGTTTCTAGAGACTTTATTGGAACTAGGTACCCGCATTTTGTCAAATGGCTTTTTTCCTACCTTTGAACGGACTTGTGCCTTGTGTCCTTCCACCTATTAATAGGATGGAATATGTACATTGATTTTCTGATACTAAATCTCACTTGGCTGTGTACCTGAAACCTTCCTAGACAGACACACATCATTATATAGCACTTCACAATTAAGAGTTTTTTCTCTTAAATCAAAGGTTTCTGCAACCCCGCACTGGTCAAGTCTATTAGCATTTCCGACAACATTTGCTCACTTCGTATCTAGGCATCACGTTCTGGTAATTCTTGCAGTATTTCAAATTTCTTCATTATCATTTTATTTTTTACAGTGATCTGAGATCAGTAATTAGGACCCCCTCAAAACTCAGGTAATGTTTGGCATTTGTTAGCTGTATTTTTTAATTAAGGTACATACATGTATTTTTAGACACAACACTACTGCACACTTAAGAGACTACGATACGGTAGGCAGAACTTCTGTATGTACTGGGAAACCAGAAAATTCATCTAACTTGCTGTATTGTGATGCTACTCTACCAGGGAAAGAAACCGCAGAATGGTGGAGGTGTGCCTGGGTCACGGATTTGTTGAAGATTCTGTATCTCTACTCAGAACTCGGGAAGGATACTTCCACATGTCCACAATGTCCACAGCATTCTCGTGACGTTTCTGTCTGGCTCAGAGCCCACAGCTGGCAGGCAGTCCTCCTCTTCTCCTTTCTGAGGCTGTGAAACAGGCATTATTTCTTCTGCAAATGTCTGGGGGCATTCACCAGCAAAGCTATCTGGCCCTTGGCTTTATTTTGTTTCAGTTTCGTTACTTGTTTTAAGGCAACTGAAATTTCCCCCTTCTTCTTGACTGTCTCAGCTGTTTGTGCCTAAGATCTTCCCACCTCCCTTGAGCGGCCCAGTATGCTCGCATGAAGCTGTGCACCTATTTCCTTACAACCCTAACGACTTCTGTAAGGTTGGTGGTAACGTCCCCTCTCCACTCCTGATTAGGGCAATTTGTGTCTCTCTTTGTCCTTGGAGCTAAAAGTGCACCAAACTTGTGCATCCTTTCAAAGAACCAGCTACTTACTGGTTTTGTTGATTTCTCTCCATTGTCTTTGCTTCCTATTCCACTGATCTCCATACTAATCTTTGTTCTTTCCTTCTGTTTGCTTTGGATTTATTTTGTTCCTCTTTCTCCAGTGTTTTTAAAGTAGAATCTTAGACTATGGATTTGAAATCTTTTCCATATTTACAGCTGTAAGTTTCCCTGTGAGCACAGTCACCGGCTCCTCATAAATTCTGCTGTGCTGTGTTGTGATTAACACTTAACTAGGAAGTCATATTCAGTTTACAAACACCTCTTTAATGACCACTTATTACAGGTCTTGCTAAAGTCAAACTCTCTTCCAGAAAGGTATCAGGGAATTCAGTGTAAGACCTAGATCATCAGTTAACTAATTCAAGCTCTGTACTGCGTGTGCAGAGAACTAACATCAAGCACGTTACAATCATTTTCTCTGCACACAATCCCGGAATGCAACTGATGTGCACAGTCTGGAGAGTCAGTAGGGATGCACTCGGTACTAAGCCACTGCGCACACACACCCACGTCATAACTGTGGCAGTCTGTGGATCAAGTTCCAGCCTGAAGGACAAACATGAGTTCTGTAGAACGTACAGCTGAGGCGATTACTCAGTGCATCTCCAAGAATACACCACAAACGCACCATGATAAATACTATTATTCTGTTCCTATGATAAAGCAGTGGTTTCTTGTAATATATAATACATTATCATCCAAAGTTATAAAACATCAACCCATTTTCCAAAGTTAACACGAGGATGCAAGAGCATCCTGCAGCTAAACACGATTCTGGCACCAGGTACTGCCCAGACCTGCAGGTTTTCGTGTGTTGCTCTGTAACTTAGCGGACATCCTTCCTGGAAGACAGCGGAGCTATCTGGAAGGGAGTTTCATTTCATTTCGGATGGAGCCACCAACATTGTTAGGATGCCGATGCTGGAGGACCCATCTCCACCCGGAAGGCATTCGTGAAGGCCAGCAGCAGACCACGGCCACCTGGCTGAAGTCATGGGGACAGCCCACAGCTTGACTCACGGATGGCGAAACACAGGAATGCCAACATGCCGATAATCTGAGCAACCACAGAAAGCATTCGTAGAACTCCAAACATAGCTTTAACCATTTGAGGAGTTCCAACATCCCTTAAGAGTATGGTTCTTGAACTGATGCAAAACGTAACCGGGAGGTTTAAAACCAACAGTCAGGTCACGGTCATTAGAAACATTTTCTCCTCATCCCAGCGATTGAGCTCTGCAAATACTAACAAAGAGGAACACCCATGGCTTCTCCGCAGCCCTGAGCCCCAAGACGGCAAGTCTCCGACATGACTGCTTATCCCGTTAACTCTGGTTTGGGGAGTTTTCTTAGACGGCAGTTTCCTGAGCCCCAGATTCAGTGAAGCCCAGGACTCTGCATTTCCACTACACCGCACCCAGACCTCGCCACATCCTGAGGCTCTCTCACAGTGCACTCGGGAACACGAGTCCAAGGTGCACTGGCATCTCGTTCTTACTGCCAGTCCCAAAGACGTCCACTTATGACGACGAGCAGTACCCGTGTGCAGTGAACTCCTCTCTCGGCTCTCAGGCCCGTGTGCCATAGAGCCACGGCGGACACCAAAGGGAAAGCACACAAAAGCCACGTTTTAGAGACAGAGGTAGCAACTGCGTTTTCTGGAAGCTCTTGTGATGACCATTTTCAGCAGCCTTTGTAAAAAGTACATTAAGTGGTGACAGCACGAAGACGACGAAGGTACGAAGACTGAGGCCCACCTGTGCAAGGAACAGTCCCATCCGCGGACACGTTCCCGCCACACGTGGCGCTGCTCAGGCACCCCCTCCAACGTGAAGCCCGGGGGCCGCCGGCCATGCGCTCCGCAAGCTCTGGTCGGGCAGGGAGACCCGCAATGGCTCCCCAGGCACCACGTCACACGGTGGACCTGCTCCCAGGTACCACGGCAAGCCCCACCTGCACATACCAGTGTGCGGCAGCCACAGGCCCGGATGGCCACAGCCCACGGCGGGCAATCCAGCACGGCCACCTGGGGCCGGGGTTTGGTACGTCTGTGACGCGCTTTCCTCACAGACCCCAACTGCCCACAGCAGGGCCGTCATGGAGAGAATAGCTACACGACCTGTCTGGGCACAGAAACCAGTGCGGTCATTGTCCTCCCTCCACCAAGCGGCCTGAGGGGAAGCCAGATGGCTGGGGCCGGGGCAGATGAATGTCCAGCCTCCTGTCTCTGCACCCCCCGCTGACCACACAGCCACCGTCACCAGGAACTACACTCACACTGGCCACCAGGCCACAGCACGGACTTCAAGGAGGCGGTGCCAGGAGACAGCACCAACTTTCAGGTGGCCTGGGATACCAGTCACATGTCATGGGAATGCTCGCCGGCAGCCAGAGCCCCCGGAGGACAGGCACTTCCAGACTCCTGGCTGAGCACTCCGCTTCGCAGGAATGCCCACACACTCAAGGCTGGCAGGCAGCCGACCAGAGCAGGGAGCACAGAAGATGGGCTCCCGGGGGACCCCCCAACACACCTGCTCTGAGCATTCCTTCCGAGGTCCACAGGCACTGGGTGAACGATGGTCCTTCTTCCAGCAAAGCACTTCCGTGTGTGTCCCTGTGGGAGGATTTTCTTCTCTGGTCATTCGAACCCAGAACGGTTTCGGAAGGATGCTCTGGACAATACTTCCCAGTGACCTAGGTCGTAACCATCTGAAAACATCCATGAGGCAAGACTCTTACAATCTTGCAAAACCATAAAGAACAAATAAATCAAGCACAAAATTATGTTACTGTGATCCTTAAAAAGGATCCCTAACTAAAGGCATAATTTCACTATACAGACATTATAGTTTTCCAAAGTTATTTTTATGTGTTTAGTTATAAAAGGAACTTCATTTTCTTAGAAAAATTAACAACTGGTCTCAAACTAAAGCAGTTGATTTAACAACCAATCAAATCAATTCTGGAGAATTTCCAATTTACCTTCAGTTCAGTGATGAATAAGCATGTGAATGATTTTATAAAACCCAGCAGTCTTTCCACAGTAGAAGGAAAGCATTGAAGCGCAAGTGCCTTGGCTTTCTAAAGTCCTATTTTAAGTTTCTTTCATTTAAACTTTTTGAAATCCACCAAACTGAGCAATATCCCCATCAGAAAGAGAAGGCTGGTCTTTTTTCCAAAGGAGGTGGAGGTAACCATATGGAGGGAAATTCAGGAGCTGCTGTCAGCATGGGCGTCCGGCCGAAACCACGTCCAGCCCTTCACCCCACAGCCGGCATGGCACTGGCAACTAGAACGTGAAAACACAAGACACACAATTCCAAAACACTTACATTAACTAGGACAAAGGTTTCGGGCCTTTCTGCTGCTCATGGGCAATGAGGTGACAGCTCTCTCCAGGACCCACGCCGAAGCTGCCAGGGTGCACACATGCCCTGCCCGGCGGCCCCGTGGACTCCACAGCCCTGACACTTGGTGGCCACTGGACAGCTGGGAACGACGCCAACAGAGGACAGGCTGCAATCTGCATTCTACCACGTCCCACACGGCTCTCTGGTTTCACAGAGAAGTAAAATGTCTACATGGCAGTGCTCACCGGCCAACGCCCAGGCCTAACTGGTGTGAGGTCACTCGCTGAAAGGTGAGCATGGACAGCCTGACGGCTGTATACACACCTCGAACGGCCACTTACTGAGCCATTGTCGTAAACGCCATTTATCTTTCCTAAGTGCTTTAAAGAAACAGGCAACATGTTATTCTAGAAAAACAAATTAGAAGTTTAGAGAGGTTAAAGCAAATCCTGCGAGGAGAGACACAGAGACATTTCCAGACGTTTCCAGAAAATGGAGACCAGACACCAAACCCTGCCAGGCTGATTTCCTTGGGTCTGGCGACCTTGCCCTCCCTTCCCCCGGAATCTACCTGCCACGCGGTATAGTTCCTGCAGCCCCCAGATCACAGCCACTGTGTAACCACACCAACCGGTGACCATGAAGCTGAGGAGGGCTTCCTGGGTGACCTGCCTCTCGGAGGTCAGCGCTCTGAGGAGCAGCCACATCGCACGCATGTATGTTATCTGCAATCTTGCACAGCACCACTGAAAAGCTCACCACTGAAGGATGGAGAACTTCAAGGACAAATACCCCCGTTTTCTTCCAGGTGCCAGGGAGCTTGTGAAATTGTTCGTGTACACCCACAGTTACCAGACAGACTAGAAGTGTCCGTGTTCTGAAGAATGCCTCCCCGTGTGGCAGCCGCAGGCTCTGAACTAAGTCAGACCTGCTTTTTAACTAACAACTGATCAGGCCACCAGCGGACACGGAGGCCTCCAGCACTGCATCTCTTGAAAGCAATGAGAAGGCAGCGTGGCATTCCGGGCGCCGTGACGACGTGAAAACACACGCCAAGACTCGTGTGCGCACCTTCATGCACGAAGGCTGGGCTCACACTCTCCTCAGGATCAAACAGACTGAGCAACAGCTTGCCAACACCTCCACAGTCTTTACGGCAATGACGCACGTGGACCCTAGTGTTCGGGAGAAGGACCCCCAAGAACCTTCCTGCCGATGTCCCAGGATGCAGGACACAGGAGCCAAAGTCAACCACGGGGAGCGGGACACGGCAAGGCCCGCGGGACCACACAGCCCTGTCAGGCCCTGCGCATGGTGGCGTGTGGCCTCTGCACCAGGCTCGGGTCTGCACCATGCTGGACACAGGCGTGACCTCAGGGAGCCAGGCAGGGCTCTCCCGGTGCACAGTGAGAGCAGGGTAAAGCTGATCCGCCCACGAGCACCGGGAGACGTGGCAGCCGCACCTGGAATTCCCCGACTTCACACTTCTCAGTGCATAAAACTTACCCACCCCTTTCATACCAGAACAGCACCTTAATCACCACCTTAAAAATAGTCCGTCAAAAATAATGCCCTGCCAGTAAGATTTCTTTGCCAGTGTTAACAGTAACCAAGCCCACCTAACTTTTGACATGGGCTGTGGGCTGCATGTGTCCCCCAGATTACAGCCCCCGGACCTCGGAATGGGACTGCGTTCAGAGAAAGGGCCTCTAAGGAGATTACTAAGGTTAAATGAAACTGTACAGGAGGAACCTGACCCAGTGCGGCTGTGTCCTTAGAAGCAGAGATCAGGACACAACTACACGCAGAGGGACAACTGCGTGAGGACACAGGGAGCATGGCCATCTAGACAGCAAGGAGAGGCCTTGGGGGACGCCAGCCCTGCCCTGTCTGCAAACCGACCTCTAGCCTCCAGCACCGGGAGAGCAGCTGCTACGTGAACAACCCCATCCCGTCCCGTGTTCGCTGCTGCTGCAACGTGACCTCACACGTGTGGCATGCAGAGTGCTTGCACAAACATGCCCTCGGTGGCTTCCTACAGGCCTTATCAATCAGAAAACGACCCTTAGCGAAATTGGAATTACAAAATAACACAGAAAGAAGGCTGGCGAGGACAGGTCCGTTTTGTGAACATATCAGAGTCCGGCAGACGGACCTCAGGTAACAGGGGTCAGGCCCCTGAGTGAGGACGTGACCCTCCCCTCTGGCTGCGGGACGATGCAGACTGTGGGCTCTGTCCTCTCAAGCGCATTTCTCAGCACCCGACTGCTTCCCCGCAGGGCCATTCTGGAGAGGACACGACCAAGGGCTGAACACAGCGGACCTTAGCCCAAGCAACATTCTGCTAATAAGGTCCCCATTGCGTGCCATACGCACGCCCGCACACCCATGCGGCCCCCAGGAGAGACCCACTTCCGGGATCAGAGCCCCCCTCAGCTCCCTGGAGAGGACACTGGCCACCTGTCGCACGCATGCCCACATGGTGCCTGGGCAGCAGCTGCCAGTCACTTACACACCCAGAGGGACAAAGTCAAGGCAAAGCTCTAACGCTACTTTTGCCATCGGCCCCCGAGTCTACACAGACTCCGGACTTTCAATCTGAAGTCGCCAGCTCTAGGTCAGCACCACAGTCTGTCGGTCCTGCTCACGTGGCATCAGCCGCAGCTGCTCCGGCACCGAGTCAGAGTCTCAAAGTTACATGCACGCGATCCCGGGAAGGGTCCCAGGTAGTTCCCTAAACACCCAAGCCCGGAGCGCGGAGGTGAGACGTGCAGGGATGCACCCACATGCCAGACGGTAGCCCGCTCACCCGACACCAACAACCAGCGCCAAAATTAAAGGCCAGCCAGGGCCCACATGTCAGTGTCGCCGTCGCGTGGGCTAGCTGGGGTCAACATGCCCCCACGGCCCAGCGTCCTCAAGAAAAAACTACGCAGGAAGAATGCAGGGTCGTTTTTAGGCAGAGCGATGTGCAGACGGTAACCCTAAAGCCATCTGCCACGGGCTCACGGAGCTGAAGGGCTTCGCGGCACAGACAGAAACTGAAAACGCCCGCAGACTAATGCAAAGACTCCCCTAGCTCTCTGGGGCTCGGCGGCCCGAGCCTTACAGACACAGGCCAGAGCACAAGCCAACGGCTGGACATCGGGAAGGAGACCGTGTACTGGGGGCGTAAGGAGACAGGCTTAACAGTTCCCCCAGCCCCAGGATGGAAATGCCTACTTCCTCCGTGTGACTGGAAGCTAAGACAACACACGTTTGCCAGCCAGTGACTTGGGACGGAAGGTTACACTGGGCTGTGGGCTCTCCAGACCGCACCAAGGCCGCTGTCGTCCTGGACCCCACACACCCCCACGCCTCCCCCATGGGCGCCACGGATGAGGCTGCGCCTCCCGCGACCAGGGGTCTCACGTGACGACAGCCGAGGGCTGTGCAACACCTGCCATCCTCGACGCACCGCCAGCGCTGCGGCCACGCCAACGACAATCAGGCAGGCAGGCCCACCCACATTCTCCAAGCAGGGGCTGCTCCCAAGAGACCCAGTCACTGGCCTGCGGACAGCGGCCAGTGACCGCCCACCCTCCCACAAAACCTGCTGTCGCTTCAAGAGCTGCACTGGTGGTGGCACGAGGGCTGGTGCGTTGTCGGGAGGGCATGAGACCGGGAGTCCCTTTCCCACACCTACCTGCGCCTCCACGCAGCCCCAGCCTTAACCATGGGATCTACAGGCCCAAAGCAACAGGGAAACACCAAAAAACAAATCTAATTAAAGGCAAATCCTGAATCTACTTTTTACATGACTTGTTAAAATTACCCACAAAGATAAAGCACAGAACACGCACCTGTCAACGTCACGACCTTTGCTTCCTCGGCCCACCACCAGGCAATGGAGATCTTCCCCTACACTCTCGCTGGCGGTAATCAAGTACTAAGAGTGTTACAGACAGTACATAAAGCAAAAGTAGATATGAAAATAAAAAATACACATTATTTAATTCTATTTAAAATAATCAAGTTTAAAATTTTATGGTAAATTTTCTCCTTATGAGGAATCCACAAACTTGAATATTTTGACTCCTGCTCACTGCCCCTCTCCCCTCGGGACAACCGAGTGTTATCACATGCAAGAAGTTGGACCTCCTTCCATTTCCGCACGCATCGGATGGTTCACATGTGGTGGAGAGAGTAAAAGGTTACTTAAAATGTTAAAGTCAAACTTTAAAAATGTTTCCAGAAGCAGGTTTAACACATCACATTTTGCTCATGAGCACAAAATTTACAGTCAGAAGTTGCACATAAAGGGTTTATTTTAAATGTTTTAAGGATAGGATAGAGTTACATCATAATTATAAAAATTACTTACAGAATTAACAGATTTATATTGTTTATACTTCTAAATGCAGAGAACAGGGAACTGTCTACACATCGTATAAAATAAAATTAAAAATGAATTCAAGCCTGAAAGATGAGGTCATTTACCTAATTGTAAGATGCGAACACGAAGACCTCTGAACTATGCACATCCGCTCACACCGCACTAATGGTGGAAATACAAAAAGCGCAGCATTTCCAAGGAACCACAGACATTTCGACCATAATTATTTTGTTATAATAATTGTTCCTGTTTTGTCTTTGGAGAACTTTCTTTTTTCTTTTTTCTTTTTTTAAGACAATCAGCTTGCGCATGTTTTCAGGCACTACGATTTGTGACAATCAGAACAGTCTTCTAATGGGTCCACAGGGTTCAGAGATTCGAGCCCAATGCACTGCGGGGTTTGGCACGTAAAACAAGAATAGGAATGAACTCTGGCTGAGAGGTGACTGGGCGCTTCGAGAATGCACAGTCCCTTCAAATGCTGCACGACAGACAGAGCTGGGAAATCACCTTCTGCTGGCGCTGGCTCGCCAGTGCATTCTCATCCTACGACCACTACAACGGCACAGGAAGCAAATATACAGAAAACAGAAAACAAATCAAAACAAAGAGAGAAAACAAAAAACCTAAATATCTTTCACATGCAAGTTCAGTTAGTTACATTGAACATTCTACTTAGAATAGAGCATGCAAAAAAGGATGGTCTGCGTTTAAGGTTCTCCTCGGAAGCTTCACGTGGCAGCCGGACGTCACACGCACACGACACGGGAACACGATAGCAGGTCAGTGAGGAAGGCCGGGACATTTTATACAGGTTCAGGGCTTGTGCAGTCACAAGTCCCATGATAATTTTGGAAACTCATGTCGGGCTCCTACAACAAGGAACCAACATTCTGATACCAGGAAAAGGCAAGCAATGCATGCAGATCTGAAACGTGAGCCTAGAACGAAGCCTGAAGTACCGGGCGAGGGAGTGGAATCAGTCACCGCGCAAGTGTGGGTTAAGCCACCAAAAGAAAAGAGAATGGGAGGGAGAAAGGAAAACAACAAAAAACCCCTTCCCCTTCCTTCCGCCCTAAAGGCAACAAATGGAAATGATGAAAATAATGGTGATCATCACGGGTCACGTTCATCGGGAGAGTGGCAGACCATGTAGTATCGAAGGTGCTGAAGGCACTCGCAGGAAAACCACAACGCAAGTTGTCAAGTGACGCTGGGAAGGTTGCCACTGACCCAGCTCTCAGGATACTCCAAAGAACACTGGTTTTCAGTCCAAAGCCACTGTACCATGTTCGCACAGTGCACACGCCGGACGCCCTACTCTCGGGCACACGTGTCTGCCTGTGCTCGGGGAGCGGACTCAGCCTGGAGACTGGCACGCAGGGACGGACTCCTGACCAGAGCCACTAGGAAAAAGGTGACGGACAGTCGTGCAGCACAACCCCTGCTGAAGCCAGAGAAGTGTGAGACCAGGCGGGCACCGCAGGGAGAGGCGCAGAGGCAGACAAGCTCCCCCCGCGGCCCAAGGGGAGGCACTGCATTCTAGAGCGCGCGGGTCACCGTCCACCAGCATGACAACGCACAGCCTTCCGAAGGCAAAGCGGGCACCACGCGGACCACACGCAGTACGGCCACCAACAACAGAATCTCCAATACTGAGAACAGCCATGACAGAGGCTGCACGGACTGCTGGTAGTTGGCTGGCAACACGTGCATTTAGCCTTCTGCCCGAACCTCAGGTAAGCTCTCCGATCTCCACGAGACACTGCATTCCGTACTGCTTCTCTCCTGGCTTTCACACCGTCAGGGCTCATCGGAAACAACATGACAGATGACCATGTCGCTGCCACCCAACCACTTCTGTGATTCTACTTTGGTCAAAACCACCTTGCAGGAACAAGCCACGAAAGGGCTGTGAGGCTTAGGGCCACAGTAACACCCACAAGCTAGCGCGATGACAGGAGAGTCCCCGTCAGCAGAACACCGGGAGCCAAGAGCACTCAGCACCACAAAAAGTGTCAGGGGACCCAGGCCATTACATGTCTACATACTCTCTGTGGGGAAAAGCTGGGGGAAGCTTTCTGACCACAACCACGTATCATTAAGAACAGTAATAAAAATAAAAGTGTCCCAGAGAACTTGTCAGAAGGTCGCAACACCACTCTCAAACTTGCATTTCTCAGATCAAAGCACTAGGTTCTGCCGGGAACTTACCACATGCACACAAACCACTGGCGCACCGCTGCCTCCCAAATCACGTCCTAGAATCCAGACTGCTGATCGTACAGACTAACGGACCAGGTTGTGCCGTCCAAAGCACCCCAGCATCACACCGTGTGGACCAAGTACCTGGGCTTCGCTTTAAAACAAAATAAGTATTTATGATAAAAAATGTAAACAAAAATTTACAAAGCTTAGAAATTAAAGGCAGCTTTTTACCCAGCTTTCTGTTTTGTTAAATTCTAATGTGGGTCCAGTAACTGTTCACAAATGATTCCTATTCGGACTCATGGTTTAAAGCCTCCAGACTGAAAAGGCTGGAACTTCTGACTTCCAAAACACGCTGAACGTCCCTGTGTCTCCTGTGCCCACATTTACTTTTAAATAAACAGCAGTAATATACGAAATCGGACTGACTTAGGACAAGCACTCCTGTTAAACTGGAGAATATTATTGAACCCCCGCCCCGATCCACAAGGAAAGGACTGCCAAGGAAGCGTGCGTGTGTGTGTGTGTGTGTGTGTGTGTGTGTGTGGCGCGCGTATGGACACACACAGAGGCGGACGGGGGGAGAGAGGTCCATACACGTCTCAACGAAGAAGGCAGTACCGACAGTGCCAGACCATGCTTGCAGCGTGGCAGCAGGTGGGGAGAACTACGGTGCGGGGAGCTGGGGCGGTCCGGTCCAGTTTCCACGACCGCGGGGTGCTATCTCAACTTCACCAAACTTGCCGGTCACTCCCCTCCAGACACACAGACTTCTCGTAAGAGGAAGGAGTTCTTACACAAAATGCTCTGTGTTCACATCAATCTGTACTATTCAGAACAAACCAGTTCTGCTGGCAGAGATTGTGGGTTCGCAGGGACATTTAAGCTTTCATTAAACTGGAAAGCAATCAAGTCTTTATGTCTACAAATTATACATTTAATAGTTCCACAAATTTGGCCAAGTCCATGATGACATCTAGGATGTTTTCACCAAATCGTAGACGTAAATATGGAAATCGTCATCAAACTTGATGAAATAGACCGACGGTTTCGCCTCCACCTGATGAATGACCATGCCAGTCCTCTTAGAGCCGTCCTCTTTGGCATATTCCACCTGTTTGCCTACCAGGCTGTCCACAACTTCTCCCGGCTCCCTTTCTGCTGGAGGAGAATCATCTGCATGGAAGAGGACGGAGAAAGAATTCAAAGTCAATTTTTACATAAGTGCCAACTCACGTGTCTATCTCAATAATAGTGTTTAAAAACGTAATATCTGGATTCATCCTAATTATCTAGAGCAAGAGTCGGCCCAGTTTTTCTTCAAGGGCCAGAGGCTTGAGGACATAGGTCTCTGCACCCACCAACTGCTCGGACCTGTTGGTCCTGTGAGAGTAGCTGCGAGGGGCACAGAACCGAAAAGTGTGCCAATAAAACTTTATTTACAAAAACAGTGTGCTGTTCCCCGCCCCCTCAGGATGTAGACGTGTCAAGAATTTTGAAAAATCATAACCAGAAATCCCTGTGGCTTGTATTTAATTACAGCTGAGACCAGCTGAGGGGGTGAGGCAAGGAAAGGCCGGGGAAAAGCCTGGATGCAGAGAACTTCTCAAAAGCTGCAGTCCCCCTGAAACAGGCCTCCAAAACAGACAATACCTTCTGGGACACTGAGAGCGGGCCGCTCACTTCAACACACCCCTGGTCTTCTTCCTGTAACTCCTCAAGCTGCTTTCTCCCCACGTTCGCTGCATCTCACGTGGTCTTTCTATCCAAGCTCTCAGGTAAGATTTCCCAGGCTCTGAAGATAGGTGCTGAGCACACCCCTGCCCAGACTAATCATGATAGGACCTCCAGGACGGCACTGGTCTGCAGCAAAGCCCGTGTGCTGGAGAACCCTGCCCTGAGCCAGCAGGGGCTATGCGGTGTTCTCGGAGCACAGAAACCAAAGCAAACCTCCAGCAGCAAAGACCCAAGGGGCAGGGGATGGCTACCACCCTCTCTCAAGAAAACCCTGGAGGTCCTGCATGGGGCGAGCCATTTTGCAAGGAGCAAGAGAGGGCTTCCGGATGCCCTCGGGGAGTGCTGCATCCCCCCCTTACCCCAGGCTGCCTGTGCTCTCGCCACTGGCAGGTCACCCCCACCCCCAGCCTCACACACAGCTGCAGGCCCGAGCTCATCTGTCCTCCACCTGCGGACACAGCCCTACCCTGCTAGTCTGACCGCAGGGCCTCTCCCGGCGACTGAGCCAAGATGCCAGAGCCTCACACAGAGGCCTCTGCAAGCACCCAGCTCCAGGACATCACTGGTGGCAGCTGCACTTCCACACTCGCAAAACCAGCTGGCGGGCGGGGGAGGAGGCTGAGCGGCTGAGGAAGGGGTAATGGGAGGCCAAGGGGGGCCAAGCAGGGACCAAGCAGGGGCTAAGGAGGGGTTAAAAGGGGCCAAGGGGCACTGGGAGCTTCTGCGGACAGCCCAGATGGCCCAAATGTCCCTACGCTTTCACACAGCAACAGTTCTTACTGTGGATCTTTCTCTACAAAAAAACTAAAAATCAGGGGCGCCTGGGTGACTCAGTGGGTTAAAGCCTCTGCCTTCGGCTCAGGTCATGATCCCATGGTCCTGGGATCGAGCCCCGCATCCGGCTCTCTGCTCAGCAGGGAGCCTGCTTCCTCCTCTCTCTCTGCCTGCGTCTCTGCCTACTTGTGATCTCTATCAATAAAATCTTAAAAAAAAAAAAAAAAAAAAGCTAAAAATCAACTTCATACAAACAACACCCCTGATAATTCAATTCCTGCCCATAAATACGTCCCTTTACAGATTTAGGATGAAAGTACACAGAGCCAAAGACAAAGAACGTGGAGAATCAGGGCTGGAAGAGCACCTCGAAAGTAGGTTCACGGACTCGTCGACAGAAGAACCCGAGATGTGATATCACAGCCCTCGGTCACTCTGTACAGGCCCAGGGAACCCTGTGCTGGAGGAAAGGCTATGGAGTACTTTAAAAAAGAACAGGTTTACCCAAAAATGAAACTAAGAAAATAATTCCATTCACAACCACATCCAAAAGAGCAAAGTAGGGGCGCCTGGGTAGCTCAGTGGGTTAAGTGGCTGCCTTCAGCTCAGGTCATGATCCCAGGGTGCTGGGATCAAGTTCCGCATCGGGCTCCTTGTTCAGCCTGCTTCTCTCTCTGCCTCTGCCTGCAGCTCTGGCTGCTTGTGCTTGCTCTCCCTCTCTCTCTCTCTCTCTGACAAATAAATAAATAAATAAAATCTTTAAAAAAAAAAAAAAAGAGCAAAGTATTTAGTAATAAACTTCCCAATGTGTAAAACTAATACTCTGCAAACTACAAGATACTACTGATGAAAATCTTTAATTCTCAATAAATGGGCAAGTATCCCGGGCTCCTGGGTCAGAAGGCTTCACAGCGTCAAGGCAATCAGAGATTCAACACAATCCCCATCAGAATCCCAGCTGACTTCCTTGCAGAAACCGACAAACTGATTCCAAAACTCAGGACACTGCCAGAGACCCAGAAGAGTCAAAACAATTCTGAGAGAGAAAAAGTAGGACTCGGCACCTCTCAATGTCAAAACTTACTTGAGGGACGCCTGGGTGGCTCAGTGGGTTAAAGCCTCTACCTTCAGCTCAGGTCATGATCTCAGGGTCCTGGGATCGAGTCCCGCATCGGGCTCTCTGCTCAGCGGGGAGCCTGCTTCCTCCTCTCTCTCTGCCTGCCTCTCTGCCTACTTGTAATCTGTCTGTCAAATAAATGAATAAAATCTTTAAAAAAAAAAAAAAAAACTTACTTGAGAGCCACGTGACCGAGAATGGCACGTGCCCCAGCAGACAGGAGCACAGCCGTCCATCTGCAGCCAGCTCCCTTTCACCACCCGTGCCGAAACCACCCGGCAGAGAAAGAAAGTCTTTCCATAACATGGTGCTCAGACAACATGCACAAGAATGAAGAGGGACCCTCCCACTACATCATAAAAACGAACTCAACATGTATCAAAGATCTAAATGTAAAAGCAAGACCTGTAAAACTCGCCAAAGAAAACAAAAAGGTAAATCGTCATGACCTTGGACACACCACCAGAAGCATGAGCTCCGAAAGAAAACACTGGACTTCATCACAATTAAAACCTTCTGTGCTTCAACGAGCACCACCAAGAAAGTGAACAGAAACCCACAGAATAAGAGAAAGTATCTGCAAATCCTACATGGGTCTAAAGACCCACATCAAGATCTAGACTCTGACGCCACAACAGAACAGGGGCCCAACTGGGAAACGGGCAGACAACACGAAGACTTCTCTCCGAAAAAGACACATAAATGGGGACGGCGTCTGGGTGGCTCAGTCGGTGAAGCCTCTGCCTTTGGCTCGGATCGTGATCTCAGGGTCCTGGGGTTGAGCCCCACGTCAGGCTCCCTGCTCCCTGCTTCTCCCTCTGTGTTCTCTCTCTCCCTCTCAAATAGATAAATAAAATCTAAAAGAAGAAAGAAAAAAAAAGACAAGACACAGAAACAGCCAATAACACACAAAAGGATGCCTGACGTCTTGAGTGATCAGGGAAATGTAAACCAAGGCCACGACACGGTAGCATTTCGCAACCACAGGACACAGTGAAAACATCAGTTAACAGGCTGTGTGTCAGAACCCTCACACACAGCTGATGTGTACGGAGGAGGGTGCAACGGTCCCCCAGGTGATTCAACAGTGACCACAGACCCATCAATCCCACTCTTCGGTACGCACCCAATAGAACTGAAAACATCCGCTCCAAAACCCGCACCCAGGGGCTGACCGCAGCATCCTTCACCATCAACAAGACGCGGACGAGCCACACGCCCACCCGCGACGGATGACACGCGTGTGCGCGGGGCCGCTGTATGTGGCATGCAAAGAGATGAAGCACTGACACTCATCACAACAGGACGAGCCTTGAAAATGCTGAGCTGAGTAAGGACACCACATACATGGGGCCCACCATACTCATCCACGTGTAAGTCCGCAGCCTGAAACAGTGCAACTGCACGGAAAACACATTACACTCGACAAATGGTGCCAAGTTTCACAACGCGTGCTTGATGCATGGTGAAAAGTATGATCACTCAACCACAGTAATCAAAATAAGCAAGATACAACTACAAAACAGCTCCTCAAACATCTCGTTCTAACCTTCAAGTTCCTCTGGAATTAACAGGAACAAAGGCTGTCAATGCACTTACTAGAATCAGGCATAATGCGAAGGTCACCTTCTTTATAATCGTCTAAGAGCTGGTACATGTACAAGACGGGATCCTTCTCGTAGGTGATGTAGAACCACGTGTTCATGATGGGGGCGCGCGCCAGGACCATCCCCCTCCACTCGTCCTTGGAGCCATCCTCTGTCTCAAACATGTGCTCCACCGCCTTGCCGATCATCGTGTCGGCCAGGTGCGCATCGCTGATCCGAGAGGTCGCTGGGGACGAGAAGCAAACACCGGTTCACACAGGGTTTTACTGGACACACACCATGAAGGCTGAGCTCACACAAGGGGGAGGCTTGAAGGGCTGACCACGTGCCACACCAGCGGCCCCAGGACCTCCGGCAGGCCTCAAGGGCCGCACGATGCCAAGCCCTGCGGGCCCCAGACTACAGGATCCCATGAGAACCTGCCATTCTTCTGTGCACTTTCCTCAACTCCTGTCCTTGGTATTGTGTCTAAATTGGAACTGCCACGGTTTGCTGGAGGCACAGCTTGCATTCTAGTATTAACAGTTACTTTCTATGTCGCGGGAAGGACAGCCTTAGGGCAGAAATGCCAAACAGGAGCGTTCCCATGCAGCCTCACTCACCTTCCCTCTGTTAACACCTACGTAATCACAGGCCAGGGATGAAAACTAAGAAATGCACTCATGCCAGGCCCGAGAGGTTACCCTCGCGTCCGCTGTGTTTTCAAGAGCGACCAAACCACGCCTCGTGGTGGTCACACAGCCGGAGCCCTGGCATGAAATGCCCAGCGCTTCCGCTGGGTCATGTGAAAAACAAGCTGCTTCCCTGGGCCTGCCGGCCTCCCCTCCTGGCCTGTCCCTGCCCCCACGGGCCTCTCCCTTCTCCCCACCAGGCTCCCCAGTCTGCGGGACCACCAGCCACTGTCGCCTCCTCCCACTGTATCCCCTAATGACATCTGCCACCACGTGCAGACAAGGTGACGAAAGCAGGACCCTTCCATCTGTCTTCCAACCCTGAGATCACAGGGCATCGACAACTGCCCTATAGGCTAACCCTCAGCCCTGCTCTGCGCTCTTTAAGAGGCAGGCAGAAAATCACAACCTTCCTTTTATTAACACTGGGAAATTACAGAGAATCCTAATGATTTTAAGGTTTCTCTGGTCCTGTTTTAGACAACTGTCTTTAAAAACAATTAACACTTCTATTTTACTCATTCACAAGTGCATCTATCTCTGTTAAAATAAAAATCAGGGGCGCCTGGGTGGCTCAGTGGGTTAAAGCCTCTGCCTTTGGCTCGGGTCGTGATCCCAGGGTCCTAGGATCAAGCCCCGTGTCGGGCTCTCTGCTCAGTGGGGAGCCTGCTTCCCCCTTTCTCTCTGCCTGTCTCTCTGCCTACTTGTGATCTGTCTGTCAAATAAATAAATAAAAATATTTTTTTAAAATAATAATAAATAAATAAAATTCAAAGAAACACAGATTATAATTTCTTTTTAAAGATACTGTTACCCAATTTGATCAGAAGGACACTCTAAACACATCCGGTGGCGCTCTCTACTTCCATATGCAGTAATTGTAAACTACATAAAACCCCCCACTGCACACTGAAGTAAAGCCTACTAGTTTCGAAATTCCTAAACTTTTCAATCTCTGGACTCCTGTACATTATGCTTAAAAATTTCTGAGGATCTGAAAGTGCCCTTCTTTACATGACAACTACGAGGACCTGCTGTGTTAGATGCCATAAATGACAACGCTACACAAGCGATCTCCCGCGAAAAGCACGCTTCCTAACAAACACGCAGCAGTGGGGGTGGTGGCCCTCGCGACTGTCAGCCTCCGCTGGCCAGCCTCCCGGAACACAGCCCGATTCTCCGCCTGCGTCCACACTCAACCTGTCACCACGCGCTCTCCTGGCAGACGCACAAAATCCAGCCTCACAAGCCCCTGCTGCTGCAAAGGCACGTCTCCTGTCAGTGTTTTCAGGAAACGGAGACGCTCCGTGTGACGCTACAGGACCCAACAAGCGGCAGCCCCGACGCTGACGCGCAGTGCAGAACCTGAGACCCGTCCCCGCGGACCCGTCACACCGGCACGTTCCCTCAGTCTCTCCCACACACGCAGAGAACGCCTACAACTCAGCAGCAAAAAACAATGAAATAACCCAGCTAAAACACGGGCGAAGGACCCAAACAGGCATTTCCGCAAAGATGACAGACAAGTGGCTGAAAAGCAGGAGAGAAGATGCCCGACATCACTCATCGTCAGGGAAACGCAAATCCAAAGCCACAGTGAAGGACAGGGGCTGGCGCGACGGCAGACAAACCCGAGCCTGTGCCCTGTGGCTGGAAACCAAAATGCCACCAACGTGTGGAAAACAGAGCGCGGTCCGCCCCGTCCACGGCAGCACCGTCCACAGCAGCCCGACAGCGGGCGCGGCCCGGGCGGCCGTCCGCGGAGGCAGGAGCGCCTGGAAGGGGGCGCACACGTGCAGTGCAGCGTCACGCGGCCTTGAAGGGAAGGAGACACGGCCACCGGCTAGACTGGGCGAACCCCCAGCACACCGTGCTGAGGAAGAAGCCGTCACGGAAAGACAAACGGTCTCAATGCTGCTGAGGGGTCTGAACGTGACCGACGTGGCGGGAGCGGAGAGCAGACGCGGCGGGGCGGGAGCTGGGGCGCTCCGTTCGCTGGGGACAAGGTGAAGAGACGGGGAGACGCGCTCCGCGACAGCTGAATTACGGACGCTGCACAACGGTCAAGGCAGGACATTTCAGGTCACATTTTTCTTTCCACCAAAATAAACAGTTGGTCAGTCTTCGAGTGGATCCTTTGCGGACACACGGTCCCACACGGAAGACACTGCGCGTGCTGAGTTACACACAGCGCGCACGCCGCTGCCTTCCTGCGTGGAACGTGAGTGAAGGCCACACGACTTCCCAGACTGCGGTGTCGCAGGGAATACCACAATTAGCTATTAAGTGAAGTCACTGTATGAGACACTGCTGGTTTGCACAGAAACCTCTGGATTTCCTTTTTAAAATGCTCTGCTGTTCACAAAAGCAACCCATCTCCTGCTGGGAACTTCTAAGAAAAACACTAGACAACTCTGAACCCCATCAGCAGAGACACTAACAGATTTCAGGGTATTTTGGTAAAACCAAAATAAAGGGACTTTTCCTGCCCTACGATGGCAGAACTCAGGAGAATGGGCACAGACCACGCAGCAAAATGGAGTAAATCTCACGGGAGCTGACAGTCTCGCCCCAGGAGAGATGCAAACCAAACCTCTGGGTCAGAAGAACACATGACAATTACTTCCTACGAACAATAGAGATGAGAGTTTAGACATTTTTTAAGACCTGCAGGCTAAGACTCCTCCACGTGCGTTCCTCACGCTGGAAACGGGCAAACGTCAAGACCGAGAAGAAACCGAGGAGAAACCGAGGCTGCGTCTCGGGAGGAAGAGAGAGGCATGCAGTGGCCCAAAGGACAGGTATGCTGTGACAGCTGGCAGAGATGGCATGCTGCCCGATGAGCTACCTTTCATAAATGGGTAAAAAAGATGGAAAGCAAACTTTCTGGGAGAACACCTGCATTTAAACAGGATGAAGACAGACACAGCCCCGCTACCCACAGGGAACCCCAACAAATGACCTGCTGCTCTGGCAGAGCATCAGCGTGGGGGGAGGCACCTGGGTCCCAAGAGCACAGCAGCAAAAACAAAGGGGACCGACTATCCGACCCCACACTTCCACCCGCCAAGTCCAGAACTGCGTCTGTTAACACGGAGGCTTCTAAAACCATCCTAAGAGCATAAACCAGAGCTCACGCACGAGTAGCACCGCCATCCGAAAACATCTCCGAGTGAACACGCTGAAGGAGGTGATGCATCCTACTGACCATAACAGTAACATGTTACTTTATTCTTCAAGATAAAATCAGTCTTTACTTTTATTAACTGACAACTTATGCCTTAAGGAACTAGGTTATGAAAGTGAAGCACGCGTCTATGACACGTAAAGAAAGGGGGTGCTCACTTCCCGTCACTGTGCAAACTTAAGACTGCATGAGCAAGCCCATGGGTTCTGGCGGCCCGAATTAGGGCTGAAAGTGCAGTATCACTTACGCAGTAATACACACGCTGAGATACACTTCACATAAGGATTCTAAAATAAAGGCATAAGCTACTATAATTGGAATAAATACACAGCACATTTGAGCTAATAAGAAAATATTCTTACCCATCGGAGTCCACATGAACAGTGAGCAAAATGTGGGAAATAACCATGTTAGAAATTATCAGATTGTCAGTTTCTTCAGCAATAACTTCATACATCTTTATATCCTTCACAATCCCTCAAACTGTGGTTTGAGAGACTTAACTGTGTATCGGGAGTGCTTGCACTCCAGCAAAAATAAAAATACCAGTAATGCAAGAGAATAATCAGAAAACATCCATTTCGATAATCATTTTTAAAGCATACAACGCACAAATAGTAAAGAGAACTTACCAACTCTATCAGGGAGGACTTCGAGCGCAGAAACTCTTTCATCTTTATTAAGTTCTAGTCCATAAACACAGTCAAATCCATCGTATTTTATAAGATACAAAGAAGGATTTACAGGCACCTGGTCCAGAACGGTTCCTTTCCACTGGGTGACAGGGCCATTCCCCTCCTTCCACCCATGCTGAATCCTGCAGCCTACGATGTTCCGCCGGGGCTGGGAAACAGGTTTGCTCGGCCCCACACTGCTCCGATGTTTTCTGCATTCACACATATATACACGTAAGGGATCATCTCAGAAGTACCCACCCCTCGATCCAACGCTACCGCTAACTAGCATGCTCTCCTACGGGTTCTCCCAGGCCTGCACTAACTAGTGGTCCCACACTCCCGGTCCAAGCACCTCAAGGTGGGCCCTCGAGGTCACCGTGTGTGCACATAGAGTGCTGGCCACAGGGCTCCCCGTACACCCACTGTGCCGGGCGGAAGAGCACTGCTGCCTTAGGCAACCTTGGCCCTCATACTGAGCACGAGCATCGCGTTCTCAGCATTCCCATTCCCTCTAATGAGTCAACTCACAGCGATCCCAGTTAATGAGAGAAAGAGAAGGGCTGAGCACGTGAAGTATGCAGACATGCACGTGAGCCCGTTCCTCGTCTAACGGAAACGGGCAAACCGTTCAATCTCACCCACTCGGGAACCCACACCACGAGCCCCCACCACCTTAATCAGTGAGTGAGAAGACACTAGACATGGAGCTTCTCCTCCTCCCCCCACCCCCGGCCAGGAGTCCAGGCCAGTTGGCATCCCCATGTTGTACCATCAGTACTCTCTAGAAAACACAATCTTACACACTTGCATTGTGACAAATACTTAACGTAACGTAAAAATTATTGCAGCAACACCAAACCACGTTCTTCCCAGATCATTAACAACTGAAAAATCTACACACGATGTTTATTTACAAGCAGTACGCGTAGGTCTCGTGATCAGGGAAGGAATCCTGGTCCCCCCGGGAGTCCACACACAAAGCCGGGGCTGGCGTGAATACGAGCTGAGGGCCAGGCCCCACCCGTGCTGCCAGCAGAGCTTCCGGCAGGCAGAAAGCTCTCGGCTGCCTCACCGTGAGCGCAAGTGATGAGCGACTGGAGCACACACAAACTCTGAGACGAAAAACAATTTATTGTAGGCTGTGGTGTATACAGAGGGATGTATTCCAAGTAGTCGATCTGGTAAACCCACTGGTTCTGTGAGACACAGGTTCCGCCAAACCACGGCTGCCCGACGAGCCCGGACGGGTGGCTACAGGCCTTCACCTCAGCAAGAAGGGGGCATGGCCCAGGAGGAAATCGTCCCACGTCGGGCTGGAGAAGGGTCCCAAGGTTTCCTGAAGCGCTGTGAGGACAGCCAAAATCATGGGTCTGCCCTCCCCGCGTCCCCACCCAAGGCTCAGAGGCACCCAGCAAACCTGCCTCCCAGCAAGACAGGGCACGCAATCCTCCCCAGGAGCGGGGCGCTGCAGGAGACAAAGGAGCTCGGCCTCAGAAGGGACGATGGGGAGACCCCACAGAGGCCTCACACACACAGAAGGGCTCAGGGCTCGGCGGGGAGGACAGCCGTCAGGGGAGCCCCAGGCCTCCTCACAAACAGGGGCCTCACAACGGGACTGAAAGGGAAGCACGCCCAAAGACAACACGCCCACTATCAGGCACAGAACAGAGGCCAGGACAAGGAAGGAGAGACAGAAGAGCCCAGAAATGAGAAGTAAACTGGAGGAACCCAGCCACCAGACACCGTGGGGCACGCCTGGGACAGAGGACAAGGGGACAGCAGGGGCAAAACAGTCATGAAGAGACAGGGACAGACATGAATTCCAGCTTCTGTAAAACAGGAGGACACCAACAAAACTCAAGAAAAATTCCCCGGAACAGAAGACGGACATGTGCACAGGCCACCTTGGGAGAGTGGACCTTCAACCACGGACACTAACATTCCACTCAAACAAACGAACTTCAGAAACGGAGCATCTTATGGGCACCCAAGCGAAGGACACATCTAATGTAAGGAAAAAGGAACAGGACAGTGACGCTGGGGCCACCAGACAACAGAGTGTGGGCGGGGTTCAGGTTCTCAGCAGGAAAATGTGAGCCAAGGGTTCCCCGCCGCCGTCCGAGGCCCAGGAAGAAATGTCCTGGTGGGCGCCTCCTGAGAAGTCAAGGGAGTTCCTGCAGAGGCCGACTGCAGGCTGGGAGCACCTCCAACTGCACACAAATGTGAGGAAAAGGGAAGAGGGGCATGCAGCTGCGGTCTGCAGGGGCGAGAGTCAGAGCTACCCTGTGGGGAGAAGACACAAAGCACGGCAGAGCGGGACAGAGAGCATTTGAGACCGACGGCCCCTTATTCGATGGGGAGAAAGGAGAGTGAGGCCTGGACTCAGAGCTGCTCATGGCAAGGAGCCCCAGATCCTCCCCAGACTCTGCAGCGTGCGGCTCGGTGTAGAGGAAAAGGCCAGTGCCACGCACCACTGAGTCTGTGCCCTGCAGCTACGAGCACCGCTCAACCCTGATGACCACGAACCTCAGGCCTCTCCACACCCCCTGGGAGCGCGCCCCGTGTGGGGAAACGGCTGGAATCCTGCTAGCGTGGTGTTTCTCCTCCATCGATCCATCACCTACTTCGTGGGACATTCAGGCAGAAGTCCTAGTGATGCACAATGTGGACAGGGTCAGGCTCTCTGCACAGAGGGCAGAGGCTGGCTCCCAAACCCCAGCAAGGAAGGAATGCAGGGCTCTGCAGCATTTCAGTGATTCACACAAACACTCCACCATCACTACCAAAATTACAGGCTGACACTGCAGCTGCACCAGTGTCACCGTGGCCATCACCATGGCCAGGCCACAGCACTCAGGTATGTGGCCAATCATTGTCCCAAGTGTTTTCTGTGAGGGCACTCTTCTAGGGGACATGGAAATCAGCAGATGGCCCCACACGTGGGTGGGCCTCATCCAATCAGTTGAAGGACTTTAAAGAGTGTTCTTATATGGAAGTGCAATCTTCCCTTTTCCCTGGGTTCCAATCTCCGTCCACGCATGTGCATGCACACCTACACACACACACACACTAACCACTGGTTCTGTCTCCTTGGAGAATAAGACCACAGCTAGAAAAGCTTCTATCCAAGATTCCGAAGCAGGACATCTTCTATTACTGTGATTCTCAACAAAACCACCCTAACTTGGCCAGTTAAGGGCACAAAGGGGCAGCTGGAGACTCAGAGCAGCAGTGTTCCAGCTCAGCTATACGTCCCTTGTACACTCACGAGCGGTGCTGGACTGTGGCCCGTCGCTGTTCCAGAAGAGGGAGCATGGCACCATGCATGGCCGTGTTTCTGCACAGGAGGCCCTCGTCACGGCTGTGTCCAGCAGCAGGGGACTCAGAGCTGCCAGGAGTACTCTCCAAAGTGGCTCACGCACCCTTTACCCCGGAACACAGTGGTCCTTCCCTCTGCCTTCGTTAAGGGAGCCGGAAGTAGCACGTCCTGCTGCCATCCACGGGACACCGGGGCAGGTCCAGCATCTCCTTCAGTGTGTCTGTGCGACGTATGTCTCCACCCACCCACCCCGTGTCTCCCTTGGTCTGTGTGGCTGGGATGACGGAGGCTTCTCTGCCCCACACGTGGCTTAGCTCTGGTCTTACAGAACCTACCTCTAACCTGTAAGCTGCTGCATTTATAGCTAACGTTCTTCTACTAAAATCTACAATTAATCAAAACCTCGATTTTCCCTCTCCTAGCTCTAACAGGACCAAAAACAAGCAAAAAAATTCGTAGTAAAAGAAGGAAAATTTCTAAAACAAAAACAAAAACCGTGGCACATAGTGACCCCACCTGACACTGCTCAAATGTGGGCTGCTGCTCCAAAGTTTGTTTTCATTCTTACCTAACTTTGTAAAAACATTACCTTATTTAGAAACAAACAAGAAAGAAGGATTTTTGTTACTTGTTGTAACATTCCCATTTCGGATGTTTTCTCTTTCTGAACACACCCGGCGATGACTCGGATGCCTCTGACGGGGTTCAGAGGCAAGTACACACTTCCGCACGCCTCCAAACGCGGTCCTGGGGCCCACGTCCCCAAACCGCCTCAGTCCCCACATCAGGTTCAAGACCCTTCTCTCCCCTCAGAGCCTGTGTCACTGCCTCCCATCTCCCAAATTAGAGAAAACAGATGCCAATCGATCCTTCTGCATTCTAACTGGTTTTTCTGAGTCGCTTTTAGAATTTTCTTTGCTCCTGCAATCACAAATGTCACCAGCACTTGTGACCTGTGTTTTTAATCACCCCTCAACTAGCACTTGGTCAGTCTAGAGAGAGCTGTACAAAACTGTCTCCTGTATTTATTCTTGATCCTTCCCCCTCCATCCCTTCTGTAGCAGAGGCACACAGGGTTTCCAGTCCATCCTCCACAATCCACCTTCCCCAATGCTGCTCACCTTCCAGAAAGCCTCAGACCAAGTGTTCCTGAATCAGGTAAAAGCAGATAAAATAGATGGGCTTGAATTTCAGCCTATCTACTGAGTATCTTACATAGCATCTTTAATTTCTAGATACTAATGGTTTGATCTTCTCTTGAGCAGTGTCTCTTCAATTACCAAGTCTTTCAACATCAGGGGTAACGTCCGTGTCCTTGCCTGATTCCTCTATGAACTCTGCGGGTCGGCCCTGTCCGTGCTGGGGGTGCCGTGTGGATCCCCGGTTAGCTCTCCCATTCTGTGCGACGGTCTCTCTTACCGTCAGCATTCCTCAGGTGCCTGCTGGTTCCCGGGGCTCCTGTGTTCCATGCAAGCCGGGGTCACAGCGTCAGTAATCGGGAGCACCTCCTCAGGCCCAGGTGAGCCCTGGCATCTGGTGGGAGCTGCGGGGCAGCCAGGAGGTGAGCGAGCAGAGACCTCAGGAGGGCAGCCGGGACAGGCGAGCATCTAGGCAAGCAGTCTCCCCTCTTCGGCTCCAGCCAGCCCTGGTGGTGTCCAACCTGTGCAGATTCCAGAGCCTACCCAGGCAGTCACTGTTCGCACAGCCTCCTTTTCTCCTCAAAGTGGCAGAGTTCCTCAGCTAGGCTTACTTTTTACATAAATCTGTTCCAACATGCTTTAGGTCTCCCAGGAATTTCTGTGTTCTGGCCTGCCAATAGGATGAGGTAGGATGAACTTTCTAGCTCAGTAACAACAAAAAGTGCCAATTTTGGGAAGTTATTTTAATGCAAATTATGGTGACGTACAATCCTCTCTCTGCTTCTGGTAGGGATACAGCCCTCCTTACGCAAAACTTGGCAATCCGCCGTCCCAGTGATTCCATGGCCGGCAATTTATCTGAAAGTGGTGCAGAGACCCAGCTGCCGCGCTCTGAGCCACGTCTGTGACAAGAGATAAAGCACAGTTCACCGCGCCCCTCCTCCGCCCCCTGGATGCAGAAGCTGGTACCACACAGCTATTCGATCCATGAGAAATGTAGAAAATAGGACATGAAAAACTTGTGCACATATAAATACCCCCAGATAGGGAGAAAAAGGGCTTCTCAAACATTCGGTACAGTACCAGCAGCTGTGAGTAATCCTGGAGCGGCACTAGAAATACTTAGGTTGCCTTCCTCTGGGTTAACCTGTGCTTTCAAATTTTCCTCCGATGACTTAAAAGCAGTTCATTTTTACGAGCATGTGAAGCACAATTTTTAATGTAACTACTACTAAATTAACACAGTGAGTATCTTACTTCCGCAGGAAGCTAGATACAAAAACAGATGCACCATCTCCATGTTACCACTTCCGAACTTCACTTCTTGTGCCTGCATTTCAGTCAGGGGTAATGCTACTTGTGGAGCAGCATGTCCCTGGCGCTAAAGGAAGAGGACGACTCATTAGCAGTCGGGCCGAAGAGACAGAGGGGACAGAGATCATTTTCTCCACGGCAGCACTGAAGGCAAACACAAGCACTTCAAGTGACACACTTGTGTTTCAAGTGGAATTCAAGCTCTCCAACTATGAGGACGGGACTCTGCCCGATGCTCTCGCAGCCAAGGCTTACAGAAGAGTGCTCTAAAATGTCCTTACATGTGTTAAAATATCACGTACTATTTCATGGTAAGCGTACACAAATGTGTGCTGTCTGTCAGCTGATTTACGTTCTTCCACCCAGCACCGACTGGGCATCGAGGCTGGGAACTCCCCGGGTAACGAGTGGTCCGCTCGGGTATCGTCTCAGAGTCTATCATCAGGCAAAACGCTGACGATCACTGAAGCTGGCTGACAGGGCTCAGGACTTACTGTCATTCTATTTTTGTGGACATTTTAAATTGCTCATGACCAGAAAGGTTAAAAATTATATCCTAAACAAATTCTTGGATTTTATTTTAATTGCAGGGTGACGGGTGGCTCAGTCGGTTAAGCGGCTGCCTTCGGCTTCGATCGTCACCCCCAGGGTCCTGGGATCGAGCCCCATATCAGGCTCCCGGCTTGGTGGGGAGCCTGCTTCTCCTTCTCCCTCTGCCTGCTGCTCTATTTGTGCTCTGTCAAATAAATTCTTAAAAAAATTTTTTTCTATTTTAATTGCTAATTGCTACTTTAGATAAAAATCAACAGAAACCATAATAAAAACTAAAGCTTATTTTCGCATGCCGAAACAGTATGTATGAAAGCAAATGAAAAGCAATGTGTCCAGTTCCTGGGGAAGGCGGCAGCAGACATGCCCTTGGGTCACCTCTGGTGGTTCAAAGAGCAGCACACAGATGTGACGTTACCAATGGAAACAGCTTCTCTAATTTTAAAATGAGGGCTCCCTGAATGTGGTGATGCTGACTTAGGTCCTCCCTGGATGCCCATGTTTTTAACCGCTCTCAATTTCCTGTATGTTCTCATGACCACTTGCCAGGCCAACACACAGGGTGGCTGCAGACAGACGCCCAGACGCTTCGCTCTGGGGAGGTGGCTGGAACTGCCACCAAGTCAAGGACAAGGGCGCCCTGAGTCACCACCCAAATGCTTCACAGGTGAAGTACAGAAGCGAGGTGAACCCCTAGGATCACGCTGCTCGCTCCTTCTCTCCAGAAGCCACCTCTGAAATGACTGGCTTCCAGGGCCACTGGGAGCCACTATCAGTCCGCAGGGACAGTGGATGGGGGCCGGCCCCTCAGCAACCACTCTCACTGCTGCCGAAGGACCCCGCTCAGCTCCCCGATGAGCCTGAGAGGAGCAGCAGGCAGGCAGACGGCAACCCGGAGCACGTGCGGAAGCCCACGCCGGCCCCAGAGACCCGAGTCCACAATCCCAGACCTTCTAACCTAACAGGCTCCCAGGCTCTCTACCCCAGGCACCGCAGCTGGGGAGCAAGATTCAGAACCAACACTCATGTCTACGAATCCACGTTCCCAACAAGATAAGCTGCGAATGCAGGGGGCATTTCTGTACCTTGCTCAGCACTTTCAACGCTTTGAGTAAGTTCTGACCCGACCACACTACTCGCTCTGTCATCCACAAAGGAAATTCTGTGTTGGAAGACCATCCACCATTTAGCCAGACCCCCTAAGTGCCCGAGACACACCCCCCAAGCTGCCCCCCAGGACTGGAAGAGCTTACTTTGGTAGCAAGCAGTTAAAGGGGCCACACCTGCTCAAATTCCAACCACCACAACTCTGCTGTGAACCAGTAAGTGCCTGTCTCACGCCACGTACATTGTTGTATAATCAATTTCCTGCCCCTCTTCCCTTACTCTATTTAATACTGACCTAGAAGAGCAGTTCCCTTACTCTGTGTTCCAGGACATTTCAGCAGAAAATACTGATTAAATCAAAGTGACTGTCTTTTCACAAGATGCCCACCAGCAAGGAGAAGAAAAGGCTGCTTTTCTGGGATGTGCTACTTAACACAAGTTCTACGGCAGAACCGCCACTGCCGGCTCAACAGGAGAGAAAAACAGCAGCGAGTGTCTGTCTTCCACCCAAATCGCTCTGGGTTCTCAGGTTACTCTGTCTACACATGAACAGCCTCCCAGAGCCGAGGTCCTTGCAAATGCTGCCCACTTCCCTGGTGTGGAGAGCAGTTAAGCTGAGGAAGACGTCGTCCCGGTTTTGATGGGCTGAAGGCAGGTGGCACCAGGCTCCGTGCTCCCCACGGACATCACCACTCTGCAGACGGGCCACGAGCACACACTCCCTGCGCACGCACTGTGCGGGCGCTGTGAGGCCTCTGTGCGTTAAAGGACTCAGGGTTCCTCGACAGGGCGGCCACCCAGGGACTTGAGGAAGAGGAGGAGGGGACGTCTCTCTGTCCTCGTCACCGTCAGTGACTAGGGTCTTAAATAGAAAAGCGCTCTCCGCAAATCTCTCTACTCAGTGCATAGAGGCCCCGGCCCAGGGTCTCTAAGTGCGCGTCAGGGGCAATACACCAAAACCTGGAAGCAAAAACACATTCCACGGCGCCGACTAGGGGAGGAAAGCAGCAGATTCCCACCTGAAAACTGGAACAGAACTACAACAGGTGAACTGACTCAGAGGCCGCCCAAACGTACCTTCCCTTCAAAATCCACTGCTGACCCTTGAACAAAGCGGGACTGGGGAACTGACCCCCACGCGGTTGAAAATCTGGGTGTAACTTCTAACTCCCTAAAACTTTAACAGCTTGGCCAGAAGCCTTACTGATACCCAGAACAGTTAGCTAGCCCCTACTCCATACAGCATTCTTACCATCCAGCAGCCTGGAGAAGAATGTTACGAACACAGTCCCAAGGAAGACCACACACACACAGCATGGTCCCGCGTTTACAGAAATAAATGCAGGTGCGTGTGGACCCGAGCAGTTCAGGCTCAGGCTGTTCACTGCGACTCATTTCCCAAATCACCTCCTGCAAAACCAGGAGACGCCTGTCACCAACTTGTTCCCAAAATGCAGTGAGGGGCCCGGCCACCAGGAGGCACGGAAGCTTGTTGCGTTTACTGGAAAAGCAGAAACAAGCCACCGCTACACAATTTCTGGGCGCCACAGTGCTCCAACACAGTAGACCCGAGTCCCCGCCGGCACACATCTCCTGAGTGTCCCTGGGACTCCCTCCAGCAGGCAGAGGCTCCACACGTGGGGTTCCTGCTCAGCCCCCTGGACTGAGGCATGGGTCAGTCCTGCGTGCCTGACTCGCTTGCCGGAGGCCCAGAGTGGAGGCGGGCATGGCTCCAGGCCTTCTTTTCCGTGTGCTTTCCATAAACATGGCACTTGTGGAGAGGGCCCGTCCTGGTCCACGTCAGCGTTCTTAGGCCCGGTAAGCACGGGGCCAGGCAGATGAAAGGAACGTGCCCAGGCGCCCAGCTGAGCCACCAGCTTCCTGCTTCGCGCCAGCTCCCGGGCAGAGGCCCCACCAGAGGCGGCGAGCAACAGCCACTCGTAGTGCCTTGTGCAGACCTGTGCGTCCTCAGTGTTTGCATCCGACCACCTTCAGATGTGTGCAGAGATGAGAAGACACGGGCCAACGGGATCAACAGCCTTCGCTTTCTTTCCGGCTCCCTCTGGCTACAGAGTACCTGGGTCACAGCCCTCTACTCTCTCAACGGAACGAGCACCAGGTCAAGCTCCACACACAGAAGCGCACAGGGGTTAGACACCTTCAGCTGGTGCACATCAACAGCCCAGTTTTTAAAGTAGGCGTTTATTCCTTGGGCTCTGGGGAGCGAAACAACCAGCACCTTGGAAGCAGAAGTTAATGGATGACCGTGCTTCAGGTGAGGCTCGTGAATCCTCGCACAAACCCAACAAGGCCCAAAATCCTAACTAAAGGACCTTCCAGCCCTACCCGGCAATGTGTAAAATGGCTAAAACTGAATGCGCATTACATCCTTAAAGCCAATTATTTTTAACTGAATGGCAAAATTGATTTTGCATGAACTGTTCCAGTCTTGCAAAGTTAACATGCCCCTTGCCTCTCTTCCACTGTAGTTACGTTTCTAGCATTACCTACTATTTAAGGCTTATATTTGTTTGGTTACCTTCCGCTTAGACCATGGCACGGTTTACTACTCACAGTAATGCTATGGTAGTATAATGAGGGGACATGAATTACCACGTCCCTGGATGTGGCAGAAGCATGAAGGTAAGGGACAAATCCACAGAATCTGGGAAATGCTTTCTCAAACCTCAGGGACACATACACTCACCTCAACGTCACACCTTTCTATTCCAGGTCATTTCTTGAACTACACGACAGGTATTTACATGTCCACATGTGCTCTGAAATAGGAGGCACGTGTGCACCGACCACCGACCATTACGAACCGGTGCCTCGTGCTCTTCAGCCCCACAGAGATGGCTGGGTGCTCACGAGCCTCTCAGTATGAATAATTTGGAAAGAAAAGCTATAATGAGAGGCTCAGGATGTGCTAGCTGGGGTCAAAGGGTCTCTTCCAGAGTTAACAGTCTACAATTAAGACTCAAAACAATTAGAACTAGTTCGTTAGAGCAATGTCCATGGTCCGATCGCAGCAACCAGAACCTGGTGGGTACTTGTGAAGTCTATTAAATGTAATTCAGTATAAGCACAGTGTTATCATTTAAGATAGTCTCCCAATTTTCTTTTAAATGTAACTATATCATACACAAAGACTTAAGGGAGAAGAAGTGGCTTCTTTACGCTGGTACCTACAGAATTTAGGATTTATAACATACTGGTCACTTAAAATACATGGCTTTTAATTATCTTTCAACATGCATATGTGTTCCCTAAATTACAAGCTTTTTGTTTATTTGAAAATGTTATAAAGTGGTGAGCGAGCACACCCATCAGCATGCTAGCCAGACCCTCAAGCATGAGCAAAGGCCTCTGTCCACAAGGAGCTCCTTGTCCAGCAGATCGGAGACTGAGGAAAGAACGTGCATGCCAAGAGCGTACAGCCCTTCCAAGGAGAGGAGCAGGAGAGGCTCACCATGCACCTGCCACCCTCAGTGGACACCTCCTGCCGTCAGTCCAGCCCCTCGGAGTTAGAGGGGAAATCATGACCCAGAGGCTTTAAGAGGTGGATGGATAGGCCTAGGCAGCCGCAGGCCAGGCCAAGGACAAGGGAGGAAACATGCAGTGAGGCAAGACCTTCTCAACCCAGGGGAGAGGGCATCACGCTGCATCTCAGACCCTATGTCACCCACGGTGACAACCTGCTATCTAAAAGCAAGTTTCAGGGGTGCTTACTTGTGGGACGTCCTTTTCTTCATCATACTTGCAGACACACCAGCATGGCCTAAAAGAGAAGTGAATGTAAGTCAATAAAAAGTGGATAGAAAATACTTCAGAACTTGGAAAAAATTAACTTCTGAAAAACTGCTGCATAAAGCATGAAATGAAAATAAACCATAAACAAGCCAACATGTAGAATGCCATCTGTTTATCTAATTCTTAAAAAGGAGATAAAAGGAGTTCTGGGAAGATAAAATGACAGGGACAACAGCTCATCTCCCCAGATCACCCTTAAAAAACCACCCAAAACCACATGGACAAAAACCACAGAAATAAGCAACGATCTTAGCCATAAAGTATGACATATCTGGGGGTAGGAAGGCGTTGAACAGTGTTCAAAGTCCATTGAGCCACCTCTTTGGACCCATGTGGTAAAAACCACAGAGATGGCCCCTCAGCAGGAAGGCTGAAGGAGCCCCAGGAATCAAAGATGCTACAGCCCATTCAGGCATCCGTGGACAGGAACAAACTCAGAGGGCAGTGACAGGGTCACGACGCGCCACAGCTCATCCCCAACGCGGAGCGGCAGACTGGACCCCACACCCCCGTGGGTTATCACCAGACAACGTAAGTAACAGACAAAGATATTAAAAGTGCTATAATAAATACGCTCACATATTTAAAGGAAGACACACACAACACTTAAAAATGAGGAAAGAAAGGACTGGAATGAAACTGGTGGAAAACACAGGGTCTGAAATGAAGATCAGCAAACATAGTGAACCACGGACCAGATCCCACGAAGACCAGTTCCACGATGATGAGGAATAGCAGGGACAGGAACGGCCTAGGTGGCCAGATGCACAGTCAACTGCACCTACGACAGAGAGGATGGCACGGGAAAGAAGAAACAACTCTGGAAGAAGCAACGGCAGTGGGCCCTCCAAATGTGCTAAATATGCAACCTCATGGCCAGCGAGCTCACCAACACCAAAGACAACCACGCCAGGGCACGTCCTCATCCCATCTCTGAAAACCAGCAACCAATAATAAAAGACTTTTAAAACTTCTTGACAATTCAACACACATTAAATGTAGGGAAATAAAGGCAATACTGACTCCAGATTCATTGTCAGAAACAGCGGAGCCAGCACAGAAGACAGTGGGGTAAACCCCGGCAGCTCCCAGGCCAACGGAACAGAGAACCACAGCGAGCACAGATCCCACACGCACCAGCTCAGAGACAAGATGGAAAGGACGGGCACAGTGGCTAACACCACACAAGTTAACTTCAAGACGACATTCAAGATGGTAAGAGCCAAAGAACCAAAAAGCCCCTACATTTAACCCCAGCCCGAACGTGTGTGGACCTCGTCCCAGAACAGTGAAAGACACTAGCAAAACCGGACGGGGCTGGCAGGACGGTCTCACCCACAATCACATGCACTCATCTGAGCTCCTCTCTCCGTAACGGACGTAACGCATGGGCAGAAAATCGGCGGAGACACGGAAGACCCGAACTCCACAGACAGCCAACATGCACTTTTTCCCAAGTTCACATGAGAGGTTTACCCACACACCATCTGCTCCTTGTAACACAAACCCTCCATGCACTTAAAACAACACGAAATCATAAGAAGTTTGTGCTTTGGCCACATGAGAATTAAACGAGAAATAAATAGTACCTGGAAATGCCTGTGTTTTTGAAAATTAAATAACAATCTTCCAGAAGTCCACAGTTCAAAGACAAAACCACCATGAAACCTGATCTTGAAAAACAAATGGAAACACAATCCATGGAATGCAGCAAACACAGTACTTACTACGGTGATCAAAATTCACACTGAGCAAAAAAATAAACAGAAAACAAAGACTCTCTGACCACAGGCTCAGCATGGTGGTTCCCCAGGCTGGAGGCAGGAAGGTTATCCACAAAGTTCTCTCTCCTTGGCCTTACATGGAAGTGTGTGATTTAAACACACATTTCCTTCCCAGTATCCCATTCACAACTGTCAAGTTAAGCGAACAGGGGTAGAGATGGCCGACTGGTCTTTACAGGATGATCTGTCACTGTTCCCAGGTGATGGCGCAGGACCGTCCTCCTTCCACATGCAGCCAGCTCAGGGATGACAGGAGGACACAGCTGGAAGGAGGGCAGAGTCCTCCGGGGCGCTGTGGAACATGGCAAGGCTTGGGGTAGAAGGATGAGGAGAGATGTGCACACAGACAGGAAGGACTCGCTCAGCGTCTGCTGGGCCCACCCCAGGCGTCAGTGCGCCCTCCCCTCCATGAGAGGACACGGGGCCAGAAGAGCGGACTCAGCATCTGGGCTGCCCCGGCCCGCAAGTCCCCATGCGTCCTCACGGAGCTCTCGTCCCCAGCTGGAGGGGACCCTGGCAGAAACCAACTGCTAGTGATCACTCAGGAAACGCCTCCACGGTAGGCGTGGTGTCGGACAAGCAGCAGTTTATGAAATGATCCCCGAGCCACACGGATGAAGGGAAAGAGCAGGTGTCCTCATGGAAACTGAGGGTATCATGGTCACCACACGGGAACAAGAGGCTACCAAGACGAAGGCAAAGAGCTCCTGAAAACTGAACGCCACGAAGGGGAGAACAAGCTATTTCTGTGCTGTGCCCCAACAAACAGAAGCTGAACTGGCGAAGAGTCAACCAGTCTCCTTGGGCTGGTCAGAGCCGCCAAGTCCCAGCAAAGTGCGGCCCCGAACCGGGGGCCACCCGCAGGCACGGACCACACCAGCTCAGCAGGAAAGGCCGAGCAGCAACTGCCCAGCGGCCGGGCCCTCGGGGTGGAGAAGGCTGGGATGAAGCCTCCGGCCACCAATCGTGCCGAGGGGGCGCAGGGCACCAACGCATTGGCACGTCTCACGTCCAAGAGCACTGCTGGGTTCTCCAGGAAGAGAGAAAAACCCCCTCCTGCCTCCAGCAGGGGGAGGGGGAAATCCCCGTCTAGAAATCCAGCAAAGTGCTCAGTTCCCAGCAAGGCCTGCCCTCAAGAGCTCCACCTCGGGCCTGGCTCAGAGCCCAGCAGACCTGAGGGAAGGGGAATTTGAAGCGCAGCTGCTGTCCGGTCGCCCTATGGGAGGAGGTGGCCCGCGGCAAAGACGCGCGAGAGCACACGCTATAGGCGCCCCGACAAGGCCCGCGTCTCAGCCACACATGGCACCGCTCGCTGGAAAGCAAACAACGTGGTGTGAAGAGACAGCGAGCATCTGGCTCAGACTCCGGTAAGACAGGGATGGTGGGACCATGAGACCAAGAGTTCTGAGTAACTATCAATAATAAGCTAGGGGGGCGCCTGGGCGGCTCAGTGGGTTAAGCCTCTGCCTTCGGCTTGGGTCATAGTCCCAGGGTTCTGGGATTGAGCCCCGCATCGGGCTCTCCACTCAGCAGGGAGCCTGCTTCCTCCTCTCTCTCTGCCTGCCTCTCTGCCTACTTGTGATCTCCATCTGTCAAATAAATAAATAAATCTCTTTAAAAATTTTTTAAAAAATAATAATAATAAGCTAGGGGCTCTACCCAAAAAAAAAAAAAAAAAAGTATTCAACATGTGAGAAAAGATGAGTAATGTAAACAGAGAGAAAAATTAAAAGACACAGCAGAACTCAAACACCGTAACGGAACTGAAGAATGTGTCTGGGGGACTCATGATGGAGAAAGCAGAATCATGGCAAGTGCTTGATTAAAAACTACAAAAGGCAGGGAAAAGTGGAAGAGGGAAAAGGAAGAAAGCACAGGGTAAGAACAGAAAGACAGTAAGAAACTGGCCGACATTAATCCAGCAATCACCAGAGGCCGCTGAGAAGACTTGCCAAGCTTCAGGACATGCTAACAGAAACCTCCAAACCTGAAAAGCAAAGAGAAAAAAGACAAAAACAGGAAAAAACAAATCAAAATATCCAAGGACCATGGGACAACTACAAAGATGTAACATGTACAATGGGAATGCCAGGAAGAAGGAGACAAAGGAACAGAAGAAGTATTAGAAGCAATAATGACTAATGATTTCCCCAGACTAAGGTCAAACACTAAACCAGAGATCCAAAAGTTCAGAGAATGCCAAGCAGGATAAATCCCCCCAAAACCACATATAAGGACAAAGAAAAACTCCTGACAGAGCCAGAGGAAAAACACCTATGTACAGAGGAAGAGGGCAGGAATTATATCCAATGTCTCCTCAGAAATCACGCATGCAGAGAGAAGACTGAGATACCTAAAGTGTTGGGGAAAAAATTAAAAACCTAGAATTTTATATTCTGTTACCCTTCAAGAGTGAAGAAGACTTGCTCAAATAAGCAAAAGGTAAGAGAATTTGCTGCCAGGAGACCTGCACTGTAAGAAATGGGAAAAGAAATTCTTCAGGGAAAAGAAAAATACAGCTGAGAAACTCAAATCTACAGAAAGATCATTAGAGATGGAATCAGTGAAGATAAAACAAAAACTTCTATTTTTACTATTCTTAACAGAACTGGTAACATTTGTTCAGAATACTAGCAACAACATATCAGATGATTATAGCTTATTTATAAGTGAACTAGATTAGTTATGAATGTATCCTGCCAACTCTAGGGCAGTCACTTAAAAAAAGCAAAAGAACAAGGGCAATGAATAGAAAACAGTAATAAATACAGCAGATATTAATCCAATAATCACCTTAATATCAACGGTCTAAATACAACAATTAAAATATCAAGACTGTCACAGTGGCACAAAAAACAAGACCATATTGTACACTGTCCACAAGAAATCCACCTTAAAGTTCTATTTAGATTAGGGACAGAAGGAAAAAGATACACCATGCTAACACAGATCAAAAGAAATGAGAGTACCTATATTAATTTCAGAGAGATTCCAGAGCAGGGGAGTCACCAGGGAAAAAATATATATATTATGATAAAGATAAATCCTTAGCCATAACAATTCTTAACGTGTGTGTCTCACAACAAAACATCAAACTAAGGAAGGCAAAACTGTTAGAACTACCAAGAGAAACTGATAAATCCATTATCACAGTGGGATACTTCAATAACCCTCTATCAGAAATGGACACACCCAGCAGGCAGAAAATCAGTGAAGCACACAGTCAAATCCAAAACCACCACTAATCAAATGGATGTAACTGACATCAACAGACCACTTTATCCAACAACATTCTAGACCATAAAATACACCTTAATACATTTATTTAAAAGAACAGTAATCCTGCAACAGCTCTCAAACCACAATAAAATCAAACTAATATCAGTAACAGAAAAATAGCTGGAAAATCCCCAAATACTCAGAGATTAAACAACACACTTCTAAATACATAGGTTCAAAGAAGAAATTGCAAGAAAAATTTAAAAATGTTTTGAAGTAAATAAAAATGGAAATACAATCTACAAAATTTGTGGGATGCAGGGAAAGCAGCACGTAGAAAGAAATTTACACCACTGAATGCATGCATTGGAAAAGAGAAAAAATCTAAAATAAAAAATCTAAGCTTCTATCTTAGGAAATTAAAAGAGGAAACCATACTAAATGCAAAGTAAGCAAAAGATGTTATAAAGATTGGGGTGCCTCTGGCTCAGGTCATGATCTCAGGGTCCTGGGACTGAGCATTGGGCCCCTGATCAGCGGGAAATTTGCTTATCCCACTCCCTCTCCCTGCTGCTCTCCCTGCTTGAGCTTTCTCCATCAAATAAGCAAATAAAATCTTAAAAAAAATATATTAAAAGTTCTAACAGAAATCAGTAATATTTTAAAAAGAAAATCAATAGACAAAAATCAATGAAATCAAAAGCTCATTCTTTGAAAAGATCAAAATTGATAAATCTCTAACCAGGATAACTAACAAGAAAAAAGACACAAATCAGTAATGTGAGAAATCAAAGAGGAGACATCACTACAGACCCCATATATAAGACAGGTATGAGGAAAACTGATGAAAGAAATCAAAGAACAACTATCTAAATGGAGAGATATTCCACATTCACAGAAAGACTCAGTACTGTCAAGATGTCAAACCTTCCCAGATGTTGCTGAGTGGCTCAGTCAGTTAAGCATCTGCCTTCAGCTCAGGTCATGATCTCAGAGCCCCAGGATCAAATCCCACATGGGCCCCCCTGCTCAGCCCACAGCCTCCTCCTCCCTCTCCCTCTGCCCTTCCTCCACTCGTTCTCTCTCTCTCTTTCACCCTCACTCATTCTTTCTCAAATAAACACATAAAATCTTAAAAAGAGAGAGAGAGAGAGAGAGAGAGATCAGTTCTTCCCAACTGGATCTACAGATTCAATGCAATCCCAATCCAAATCCTAGTGAATTATTTTGTGGATATCAACAAACCAGTTCTAAAGTTTATAGGGAGAAGCAAAAGATCCACAACAGTCAACACAATATTAAAGGAGGAGAACAAAGTTGGAGAACTGACACTATCAGACTTTAAGACATACTATAAAACTACACTAATCAAGACAGCATGGTACTGGCTAAAGAATGGACAAACAGATCAAATGGAGAACCCTAGAAAAGACCCACATATGGTCAGCTTATCTTTGACAAAGGTGCAAAGGCAGTAAATTGGAGAAAAGATAAAGTCTTTTTAATAAATGGTGCTGGAGTGACTACGCATTCACCTGCAAAAAAATAAATTTAGACAGAGACCTTACATCCTTCACAAAAATTAACTGGACGGATCATAGACCTAAATGCAGAGTGCAAAACTATGAAACTTCTCTAGAAGTTAACATAGGGAAGAAATCAAATGACCTTGGTTATGTTGATGACTTTTTAAGATAATACAATGGCACAATCTATGAAAGAAGTGAACTGATAAGCTGGATTTCATTAAATTTAAAAACTTCTGCTCTGTGAAAGACACTATCAAGAAAATGAGAATCTGGCTGTATGTGCTTGGCTGAGGAGACAATGGAGTGAAACTACCATCTGTGGGATTATGACTGAACGCCTCTAAGTCAGAATCCTGCCCACCGGAACAACAGGGAAGCACTGAGGAGCCTTGGCTGGCCTCAGATAGCCAGACCCCACTGTCCCCATCAGCAGCCCACTGCATTTAGGGACCAGGATCCAGTGCAGAGGGCCTGCCGTCCCCAGGGATACAGGTGCGGCTGGAAAGGGGGCCATCCCCTCGCCAGTCACGCAACATACGTTAGTGGGGAACCTGGTGCTAAACCATTCACAGACAACCTGCTTCTAGGTCAGGGTTTCGTACGTAGCAGAGCAGCTCCCTTGCTGTGATCTACTGAAAGTCAGCCCTAGACATAGGGGTTTTTAATTCAAAAATAAATAAAATAAAATAAAATAAAATTTTTAAAAAGGGAAGACAACCAGAAGAAGAAAATACCTGGAAAACATACCTGATGAAGGACTGTTAATCCAAAACATACAAAGAACTCTTAAAATTCAACCAGAAAACCACCTGATTCACTGTCCCCATTCTGGGCCAAAGAGCTTAAAACAAAATGGCAAAAAACATGTATGAAAAGATGCTCTACACATCATAATGTCATCAGGAAAATACAAACTAAAAACAATGAGATACCACTCCACATCTAACAGAATAGCCAAAATCGAGAACACTGGCAACACCAAACACAGCAGAGGATATATAGCAACAGGAACTCTCTTTCGTGGCTGGAGGGAATGCGCACTGGTGCAGCTGTGTTAGAAGACAGTCTGGTGGTTTCTTACAAACCATACTCTTACCTATGATCTAGCAATTACAGTCTTTGGTATTTACCCAAAGAAGCTGGAACCAGTCCACAGAAAAACCTGCCTGTGGATGTGTACAGAGGCTTTATTTATAATTCTCTAAACTTGGAAGCAACCAAGACATCCTTTAGTGGGTGACTGGATAAATAACAATGGTATATCCACAAACTGAGTATAACTCAGTACTGGAAAGGAGCAAGCTATCAAGTCATGGAACAGCATGGAAGAACTCAAGGGCATACTGCCAATGAAGAAGCCAATCTGAGAAGGCTACATAAAATTCCACTCTCTGACATTCCAAGAAAGGCATAACAATGAATACAGTAAAAGGTCAGTGGCTACCAGGGGTTAGGGGGAGAGAGGAATGAAGAGCTGAAAAACAGTGGTCTTTCAGGAAGTAAAACTACTCTGATACCAAAATGGTGGATTTGAGTGATTATACATTTGTCAAACCCAGAGAATGTACAACACCAGGAGTGAATCTTAAGATAAACAATGGACTGTGGGACGTGTCCAATGCAGATGCATCTACTATAACAAATGTACTCTCTGGTGGGGGCTACTACTTGTATGGAAGGCTGAAGGAAGGGCACCAGGAGTACATGAGAACTGTACATGCTGCTCAATTTTGCTGTGAACTTAAAACGGCTTTAAGAAAATAAAGTCCTGGGGCGCCTGGGTGGCTCAGATGGTTAAGCATCTGCCTTTGGCTCAGGTTATGATCTCGGGGTCCTGGGATCGAGCTACACATAGGGTTCCTGACTCAGCAGGGAGTATGCTTCTCCTTCTTAATCTGCCTCTCCCCCTGCTTGTGCACGCTCTCTGTCTCAAATAAAATTTTTTTAAAATCTTTAAGAAAAATGAAGTCCTTTTCTAAAGTCCTTAAAAAAAAAAAAAAAAAGGTACTAGACCTATTCTTTCATCGACACTGAGCTAGACAACCAGAAAGCAATACTAGCAAAGCGGAGGTAAAAGGACTTTCAACACAGACTTCCATACCCAGCTAAATTACCAACTGAGGATACAGACATTTACATTCACATATGGGCTCAAAAATTACATCTCCCACAAATATCTGGAGGTTACTGGAGGATAGACTTCAGAAAACAGGTGAAAAAGATTCATAAACACACAGGATCCAAGAAACCACAGACATAAGCTAGCACCACAGAAGTCCAGCATGACTTCTGCGACAGGAGTGGAGACCCACATGGATGCGAACAAGAGGCCAGGGACTTAAGGAAAGTCCTCTCCCCGAAGCTGGCACTACACAGCGGCAAGTTTAAAAAATAACTCCTACCACAGACAAAGTAACTCTGACTTTAACAAAGCTTCTAAAAGTAGAAGAAAATCAGGAGAGAAAAGAACAGAAAAAGGGAGGCCAACGGGGCCTTCCAGGATGTGATATTACCTCACACATGGAACTACACTGAGACTCCTTTTGTGCCCATCTGATGACATACTACAGTGGCAAGACTGGGGGAGAGACACACTAACAGACTGCCTGCTGGTAAGAGGCTAAAACAGTACAAAGCCCACGAACACCTCCCAAAATTAACTACGCATTTAAGATCTGATTCAGGTCGCCTAGAAATGCATCCCAGTGACGGTACACGGGAAGGACAAACAGAAAAGTGTGTGTATTCACGGCAGTCATCATATCCACTACAGAAGAACAGACACGACCTTAATGTCCAAGTTACTGACCTCCGAACATGTGAGTATGAATAGCATTCAGCTGCAAAGAGGGGGAAGGAGGCCCGCTACAGCCTGCTGAGGAGAGGTCACCAACGCACACTGTCCCGTGGACTGCGCCCTAACATCAGTTTGTCATTGAAAATGGGCGGCATCACTCATCTGAGGATCACGGACTTTCCACAGAAAACAGAACAAGATCCTTTACTAGGTACTACATCTATTTGTTGATTGAAATGTGAAAAAAAATAGAGCCATAATTTATAAAATAAACTGTTCCATGACTCACAAAAGTTATTTAAACTGTACTAAACCAAGATGGCTAAGAAAAACTACCTTCCCTCAAGCTGATGGAACAGCGGCTCACTCAGAGACGCCTGTTCCAAACACTCCTGCCTCCTTTTACTGAGCCTCGCTTTACCCAGCTTTGCAAATACGCTTTTGACAAACTGAAGGTCTCTGACAACCCGGCACCGAGAAATTCTATCAGCGTCATTTTTCCCCACAGTGTTTGCTCACTTCATGTCTCTGTGTCACATTTTGGTAATTCCCACAATATTGCAGACTTCTCATTTTTACAATATTTATCACAGTGTTCTGCGATCAGTGCTTGCGATTCACTGAAAGCTCAGAAGATAGTGAGCATGTTTTTAGAATAAACTTTTTTTTAATTAAGGTATGTACACTGTTTTTAGACGTAATGCTACTGGACCAGTCGGTAGATCATGTAGTTCGATCTCAGGGCTGTGAGTTCAAGCCCCACACTGGGCATGGAGCTTACTTTAAAAAGAGGGGAGCGCCTGGATGGCTCCGTTGGTTGAGCATCTGACTCTTGGTTTCAGCTCAGGTCATGACCTCACGGTGGTGGGATCAAGCGCTGGGCTCCACGCTCAGTGGGGAGTCTGCTTGAGCTTCTCCCTTTCTCACTGCCCCTCCTCCCACTCATGCACACTCTCTCTCTAAAATGGATTTAAACAAAATAGACATAATCTACTGCACACAGAAGACAGACTGCAGCAGAGTGTAAACATAACTCTTAACACACACTGGGAAACCAAGACATTCATCTGACTCATTTCACTGCAATATTCACGTTATCGTGGTGGTCTAGAACCCAACCTGCAACAGCTCCCAGACATGCCTTCTACCAGCTGTTAATTTTGGGTGGGCTCAGATTTTCCAAAGATAAAGACCCTGTTTGTTCCAGCGGCTCATTCAGGCTAGGAATCCTCACCAATCTCATCCACACCACACTCAGTGCCCCCAGCCCTACCAACTCACTCACTCCCCCCGTGAACAGCTCTGCCTCTTCAGGAGCTCCCTGTCCCTACGGCTGAGCAAATCTGCTAAGCCCACTTTCCTGTGATCAGAAGCGGCCTCTGGAGGCGAGGCTTCAACAGACATAAAGGTACAGGACTGTAACTTTAAGGGAGAAATCAGGAATTCTGAGAGTTAATTAATACTCTCCTCCTACAGGTAGGAAATCTGAAAACCCATTTCTAGAGAAAATACCCATTAACACAGACACTTGGAGGCCCCAATACTGGTCCACCAGGCACCACTGGTGCACTTAGGTGCACTTTAGGAAAACTGTATTACAGACCTCAATTTCAAATGGGCAGAGAAGTAGAGAATATGACTGACTACACATTCCACTTGTCACTTTAAAGATTTTTATTTATTTACTTTAGAGAAAGCATGAGGGGCTGGGGTGGAGGCTGGGGGGGAGAGGGGCAGTGGGAGAGGGAAAAGCAGACTCCCCACTAAGCAAGGAACCTAATGCAAAACTCAATTCCAGGACCCCGGGATCATGACTTGAGCTGAGGGCAGACACTTAACTGACTGAGCCACCCAAGCATCCCTCCACTTTTCACTTTAACCATCAACTCACTCACTGCTCTGGAAGCTTCCTGATGCTGTACAGGTTTTTCCAAGGTGAAAATACACATGGAAAACAGGGAGGACATGGCAACCAGAAACGAGAAGAATCCAGCTAGAGAGGAAACAGGAGTTCCAAGGAGGACAGCATGGCCATGGGGCTATAGGACGCAGCTCAGAGAACAGGGCTGAAAGCACTACAAGAGTCCAAAGGGGGGCGCCTGGATGGCTCAGTGGGTTGAAGCCTCTGCCTTCGGCTCGGGTCATGATCCCAGGGTCCTGGGATCAAGCCCCGCATCGGGCTTTCTGCTCGGCAGGGAGCCTGCTTCCCCCCTCTCTCTGTCTCTCTACCTGCTTGTGATCTCTCTGTCAAATAAATAAATAAAATATTAAATAAAAAAAAAAAAGAGTCCAAAGGAACCACGGACAGATGGGCTATGTGGCATTGGCTACGTGGCATATTACACTGACAGTTCTATAACACTGTGGGGATTGTTGAAGAGACTTCAAGCTGCAAAGAAATTTAAGCAAATAGAAAAAAAAATTAAGAGGGACGCCTGGGTGGCTCAGTGGGTTAAAGCCTCTGCCTTCGGCTCAGGTCATGATTCCAGGGTCCTGGGATCGAGCCCCACATCGGGCTCTCTGCTCAGCAAGGAGCCTGCTTCCTCCTCTCTCTCTGCCTGCCTCTCTGCCTACATGTGATCTTTGTCAAATAAATAAAATCTTTAAAAAAAAAATTAAGAAATCACTAAACTCCAGGAAAAACATTATGCCAAAAAAAAAAAAAAAAGAAGAATAAAATTATCATACTGCCTTCCTTGGTTCAGCACTGTTAGATCCAAGAGCAATGTATCTACTCATATTATTTACAAATGGTGAAGGTAAACATCAGAAGGGACAGAGTGCCTGCTTTCTGTTCTAAGTCTTTGGTACTAGACATTTTCAACAATAATTTTTTATTAATTTGATAAAAATAAAATCAAGGTTTTAAAAATATCTGAATTAAACACAGCAAATATGGGGCGCCTGGGTGGCTCAGTGGGTTAAGGCCTGTCTTCGGCTCGGGTCATGGTCCCAGGGTCCTGGGATCGAGCCCCGCATCGGGCTCTCTGCTCAGCAGGGAGCCTGCTTCCTCCTCTCTCTCTGCCTGCCTCTCTGCCTGCTTGTGATCTCTGTCTGTCAAATAAGTAAATAAAATCTTTAAAAAAAAAAAAAAACACAGCAAATATAGTTGCTAAATTTGAGTGCTAGGCACATGGATATGTATCATTACTATTCCCTGTCCCTATCTGTATCATTAAAGAATGTCATAAAAGGAAACACTGCTATCTTGAATAAACCAGTAAAAACGGAGGCTAACTCTAGGGAAAAACACATGAAAAATGTTGTACCACAAGACAGGACTTGCCGCCCATCATTAGGTGTATATAAATTACTATTTTAGTGACCAATTTAATTCCAACATAATTACATGGAAAAACCTAAATTATTTTAAAATAGAAATTCCTAACATGTGAAACCAGATATATGAAGGGCAAGCAAGCACTCAATCTCCAAGTCCTCACCCATGCTCTATGTCAAACACAGAGCCCAGGACTAGGGAGTGCCCAGTGATCTGTTTACCACTGTGGCACTTTTAAGCCAGGGCCTCCAATTCCTCACCCTCCTCCCAATCAAGCACAGTACACGCTCCCTCCCTTGAACCTGGGCTGGCAACACAGCACGAGCTGGCCAGTGTGACTCCCAAGGCTCCAAGCTCTGCCACGGGAGCCTTGCAGTCGTGCCTGTTTCTCTGGGCCACTCGCTCTGGGGATGCTGTCATGTCAGTCCAGCTCCCCAGAGGCCCAGAGACCTAGAGAGGAAGAGAAAAGTCCCTGAGCTTTCTCTCCAAGCATAGCTGAGCCCTGCTGCACCAACCCACCCAGGCCTCTCGCTGCAGGAGAAAAAGAAACCCTTTGGGGTGAATTTTCTTTATTTGTTAAGTGGCCACATGCATAATTGACAAAGGAGTTTAAAAGCAGCAGGGCCTTGATCTATGTTAACGGGAAGAATGGATTAAGACAATTTTATAAACAGTACTGATCTGGGGATCAGCAACCCTTCCAAAATAGGATCTATTATCACACAACAGAGGGAAGCAAGCGACGCCACAGTCTCATGTTCAAGCATCAAACAAGGGCCGAGGAAAACTTACACAGCACCTGCTTTGTCTTTAGTTCTACAGAATGTCAAGGAAGGGGCGCCTGGGTGGCTTAGAGGGTTTAGCCTCTGCCTTTGGCTCAGGTCATGATGCCGGGGTCCTGGGATCGAGCCCTATATTGGGCTCTCTGCTCGGCAGGGGGCCTGCTTCCCCTCCCCCTCTGCCTGCTTCCCCCCCCCCCCGCCTGCCTCTGCATGCTTGTGATCTCTCTCTCTCTGTCAAATAAATAAATAAATAAATAAATAAAACCTTAGGGAGAAAAAAAAAGAAATGTCAAGGAACAAGAAAATGGAAGATCAGAGGACTGGCTGGGATTAACAGTCTCTCCCTTAAGAGCAACAGCATCTCTTGGTTTAGATCCTTCAGGCACTCACACCTCGGGACACATCACTATAATCTGCTCATTCTTCCTGTGACAAGGACTCAAGACCAATGAAGAAAACAGGAGTGCTGGGGCGCCTGGGTGGCTCAGTGGGTTAAGCCTCTGCCTTCAGCTCAGGTCACGGTCTCAGGGTCCTGGGATCGAGCCCCACATCGGGCTCTCTGCTCAGCGGAGAGCCTGCTTCCTCCCTCTCTCTGCCTACTTTGTGATCTCTCTGTGTCAAATAAATAAATAAAATCTTAAAAAAAAAAAAGGAATGCTGAATTTGGAATGGTATACATAGAAAGAACTCTGGAAAATGAATTACTATTTCAAATGATAAACATGGGAGGTTTCACTGATCAACAAAAAAATCTGACAGCAGGGGCACCTAGGTAGCTCAGTCAGTGAAGCATCTGCCTTGGATCCCAGGATCCTGGGATCGAGCCCCATGTCAGGCTCCCTGCTCGGCACTCAGCAGAGAGTCTGCTTCTCTCTCTCTCTCCCTCTGCCCCTCCCCACCACTCATTCTCTCTCTCAATAAGTTATTTTTTAAAAAAAAGAAAGAAAACTTAACAGCAATTTTTGCAATTAACAAAATAAAATTTAAAATATTTTACTGTAGGAGCACCTGGGTGGCTCAGTGGGTTAAAGCCTCTGTCTTCAGCTCTGGTCATGATCCCAGGGTCCTGGGATCGGACTCCATATTGGGCTCCCTGCTTGGCAAAGAGTCTGCTTCCCCCTCTCTCTCTGCCTGCCTCTCTGCCTACTTGTGATCTCTGTCTGTCAAATAAATAAATAAAATCTTTTTTAAATAAATAAATAGAGATTAAAGAATTAAATATGTTGCTGTAAATAGTACAACCAACGATAACAATGCTTTTCTGTAGAACAGCTATAATGTGCCAGGCACCTAGCTGAACCCCAACCTGCAAGCTCATTTATTCCTAATAACCTCAGCACACCCCTGTTTAGGTGATAAAAACCCGGGCTCGAGAAGACGTGCGGCGTGCTCATGCGTGTGTGGTCTATGTGGCGGAGACAGCCGGGATTTGACAGAACACTCGCAGACGGCTGACCCATCAGTGTCATCTCTGGCCCAAAGTAATCTTAAGGACAAATGCTGAACAAAAGAGCTAAAAGAAAAAAAGAGATGAGGGGTACGTCAACATCTTAATCCCTGTGGCTCTTCTACAAGGGAATTCCAAACACTACCTTAATAAATGTAAGAAATAGTTCTAAATCAAACAGCAACCACTTCTGTAGAATTTCTAGTTTTACCAGCATGACTCTCAGGTTCACCTATCAAAGAATCTTAAAATGTTATGACGGACTTTTTTCAACATTTAAATATGTTCCTGAGTGGAGAGGAACAGAAGTCCTAAAGAAAATACCACTACCTTATTTCACAGTGTAGCCTGTAAGACTAACGTTCTGCTCTAGCTGCGTGGCCCACGTCCCACAAAAGAAAGAATTCATTTCTATTAAATACTTGTTTCATTTCTATCCATTTCATTCCAATAAAGATTCCCTCAAAATACAAAAAGCGTTTCTCCTTAAAAATCACTATAAATACCCTAAATCCCACAAGCTCTAGTCAAATCACTTCACTTCTGTCAAAAAGAAACGATGTATCTTTCCTTTCTTATAATCCCATCAGGTAGGTGTTTACAATTCACTTCCTAAATTTAGTGGACAGCTGTAACCTGTTAGAAGAAGGTGAAAGACGACAGAAAAAAAATACGAATACGAGCATGGTCCCTGCCTCTCAAAGAAGGAAGCAGCTGTCTTCCCCATGTACGTGTCCGGAGTAGTGGAAAGCACAGGGCTTTAAGAACAGCAAACCACGGGAACTACGGGAAGGTACTCCCGGCTTTCGGCAACGTTTCATACTCACTACAGAGCGCCAGGACCGCACAGCCTACCTGCATCCGCTCTGGACCGCTGGCCAGGGGTCTTCCCGAATGGGGTCTTCATTCATCTGTATTTAAGTGAGCAGCGCAGCTGCCGGACTAGGGTGAAAATTGAATACTCTCCGATTTCAAACTTTTCACAGAATCTCAATGTTCCTATTAATCCATCATCCAAGTGCCTCTTTTACAAGTTCAGCAGAAACATGTGGACTCATAAGGACTCTGTAAGACAGGGAAGTAACAGTTTGTTACTAGAACATCACGAGACCAAAAGTACCCTCAGTAAGATTTTGAACACAATGTCAGCTCTGCAGTGCTTTGCCAGGAAGCCATTAGCCTTAGCTCCTCGGACCTGGGCGCCAAGGGCAGCAGCGCCTCCGAGAGGACGCGCAGAACACCACACTGCGTCTGCCTCCTCCACCCAACCCTCGGCGCCAAGGACTTCTCAGCACCAAGGACTACCACACCTCCCGAATCCTTGCTCCAAGTCCCCCTTCCCTCCCCCGGCCACTCCCACCCACACTTTCCTGCTGCAACCATTGCCTCCCTCTGCGGCCTCACCACTGTGCCATGATCCGTGGCCTTCCTTGGGGACTAACTGCCCTCCTAACTGCTCTGACTCCTTGGACATCAACCACAACAGCTACTCCCTTGCTTTTCTCCATTTTCTTACCCTTCTTGTCCTGTCACTGTCGTGGCAAAACCCTGACCCAGCTCCCTGCCTACGGTCCACAGCTTTCGCCATTAGGGTCAACCAGTTCAGGGCCCCACCTCGAGCGAGCACACACGGCGGTCCGCACCCCGGGCGGGCTCGGGGGACAGCCCCGCACACGAGAGGCCAGCCACCCTCGAGTCGCCGGACCCAGACGGCGCCCTCCTCGCTCCCCTGCCTTCCCTACGGGCTCCCTGCCCCCCACCCGAGCATTCTCAGCAGCACTCGACGGGAGAACACCTCGCGATCCTGCTGCTCTGCACAAAGCGACCCCAAAGACTGAGGAACAGGTTACACTGCACAAGAACCAACGTCCCCCGCCTCGCAACTAAACACGAGGAACCCCGCCTCCCAGCGCTGCTTCCGGCTGGCACACACGTCAGGGCATGTCGCCGGGACCAACGGGTCACACTTGCTCTACATGGACACAGCGCCAGGCCCACACTGAAGGAAGAGCTGCAGTGCGGGAACGCGGCCCCCAGCTTTCGGAATAATCCAGAAACGTGCTGTTCCAGCTAAGTCCTTCCCCCTGTCTGAGATGCAGCTGATACTCCCAACTGCCTAATCGCACCCTGACCCTGTGAGTCCAGAGAGGGGGTGCCTCGGTGCTGATGCGCGCCTGGCGTTGCTCTTCCCGCAGCTGCCGTGGAATGCTCTGGAAACTTCCCAGAACAAATCTCACTCTTTCCACCGGAAAGAGGAAAACTTAATTTGTTCCAAAAAAGGAAAAAAAAAGAAAACCTTTTTATTTTAAACATACCTTTAAATTGCTCTATTAAGTGGTTTTCTGTCAACAAGACAAAGCAAAGATAAATTTTCTTTTTTAATTTTAAATGTTGACATTGTAAAATCTTATTCCTAGGAGAATAGGGAATTATAAAAGTTTTTTTCAAGTAGTACAGAAAATGCTGTCATGGGCCATATAAAGGCAGTCCTAGGTTTGGAGAGGCCCGACAGACGTGGCCACCACAAGGTGAAAGAGCCACACATGCCAGCCCCCCATCGCTCACACAGCACTGCCAGAAATGCTGCCATCAGGCCTCTGGACCTCATCCCCAGTTTTCAGTGAACAGAGGTGACACGGGAGCCACTCGCAAGTGTCCACAAGGATAAGAGGCCTCACTCCGCGGACATCCACGTACGGCTCCAGCCGGAGACTACAGGAGCCCCGAGTGCGCTGTCTTGGGGGGAAGCTACGCAACACTCAAGACCAGCAGAGAAATTCAAGGACACTGTGGCCTTACCACTGGCCCCTCACACACACTTGTGAAGCTGGGGTGGTACACCCGAATATGGTCATTCTTAGGAAACACGGACATTTCTAGAGGCAGACTGCCAGAAGGCCTGCAAGTAAATTTCAAATGGTTCAGGAAAGAAAATGAAATACACACACACACACACACACACACAGAGGAAAACTGCAAACTACTAATTCTTAAACCTAAGTGAGGGGCATACTGTTACTCTTGGAACTCTTGTTTCAATTTGAAGTTTTTCACAATAAAAAGTTGGGGAAGAAAAGATCCTGGATTTTCCTTTGCTAAATCCATCTTCACTAAACACCGCCAACTATCCAGGCTTGCAATTCTGCTAAACGATCCTTAAAATGTGTCATTAATTTAGTTTCCCAACTTGAAATTCTCCTTCCATAATAATCTTAAAGGGGACAAGATTCTCACAAACGGTGTCACAGAAACAGTCCGCAAACACACGCTGTGCATCACACGCTGCAGCCCGTGCAGCTGCTCCAGGACTCACGGCCACCAGGAGGCACATACAGGGACCACACCGCAGCACGAAAGCTACAGCAGCCCGCACAAGACAGGCAGACAGCAAGGAGCACTGCCGAGAGAATGTCCTACGCTAACCGTAAACACGGAGATTGTTTCCATAAAGGAAGAGAGCACCACAAAATTCAATGCCACTATATGCTATTTCAAGAAAGTGTAAGAAATGAGTGCTTCCACATTTCAGATATAAAAGTAATAAACACAAAATAGAATTACATATCAAAGTATTTGCAGCCAGCTGTTATCCTCAAACAGTGCTATTTATAAAAAGGAAATAAAGCTCCAAACTGTTCAAGCAAAGATGTCAAGTCCCAAAGAGGTCTGGACCTCTGGACCATTACCAGAAAAGTATATGAGAGCACTAATGGCCAAAATACGTCCAGTGTGAGCTGAAGCCTGGGCGGCCAAGAGTTGTCTGAAGGCTGTTGTCAGAGATGATTCGACATGGGTGGGAGGAAAACGCATGACCACAAACACTTACGTGAGAAACAATACAGAGCTAAAACCTGAACAGGACCTAAATACTAGATTACATTCCTAATTACAATATTATAGTTATAAGGGAAAAATCCCTACTGTAAAAAGTGTCACAGTCCCTGCATTTTACTGCAAGCTTTCAAACGGCTCAACCAAAAAATGTCAGTGCAGCGAAGTATTAGTGAATGGATCTCAGTGGAGGGTATACGATAGAACTCAGCTAGCTCCACATTTTCTGTGCGTAGAAAATTTCATTTAAAAAGTCTCAGGGGAAAAATAAATAAATAATAAATAAATAAAGTCTCAGGGGGAGGGGTGCCTGGGTGGCTCAGTGGGTTAAGCCTCTGCCTTTGGCGCTGGTCATGGTCTCGGGGTCCTGGGATCGAGCCCCGCATCAGGCTCTCTGCTCTGCGGGGAAGCTGCTTCCCCCTCTCTCTCTACCTGCCTCTCTGCCTACTTGTGATCTCTGTCTGTCAAATAAACAAATAAAATCTTAAAAATAATAATAATAAAATGAAATGAAATGAAACGAAACGAAACAAAAAACAAAAAGTAAAATGTCTCAGGAAGGGGCTCCTGGGTGGCTCAGTGGGTTGAAACCTCTGCCCTCGGCCTGCTTCCTCCTCTCTCTCTGCCTACTGGTAATCTCTATCAAATAAATAAATAAATCTTTTTTTTTTTTAAGGTATTAAAAAAAGTCTGGGGTAAAAAAGAACAGAGAGAGGAGAAAAGGCAAGTTTGGACCAGGTGACAACACGGGTTTACTGTAGGTGCTCAAAGGTCTGTGACTTATTTTCTAAGATGTGACTTTTTAAAATGGATTTAAAAAAACAGTAAATGGGGCACCCTGGGTGGCTCAGTCGGTTAAATGTCTGCCTTCGGCTCAGGTCATAATGCCAGAATCCTGGGATCAAGCCCCGCATCAGGCTCCCTGCTTAGTGGGGAGCCTGCTTCTCCCTCTGCCTGCCGCTCCCCCTGCTTGTGCTCTGTCAAATAAAAAAATAAAATATTTTTAAAAATTAAAAAAAATTTTTTTTTTTTTTTTTTTAATTAAAAAGCAAGGAGCGCCTGGGTGGCTCAGAGGGTTAAAGCCTCTGCCTTCAGCTCCCGTCATGATCTCAGGGTCCTGGGATTGAGCCCCGAATCGGGCTCTCTGCTCAGCAGGAAGCCTGCTTCCCCCTCTCTCTCTGCCTACTTGTGATCTCTGTCAAATAAATAAATAAATCTTTAAAAAATATATTTTTAAATTAAAAAGCAAAATATTTGTAATTCCTAAGTCTAGATGGGGAACATACAAATGTTCAACTGCCTATTTCAACTCTTTTATATGCTTGGATATTTTCACAATAAAAAGTTAAGAGAGAAAAAGAATCAGTGGTTTCACTTTGTAAATCTAGAAAGAAACCCACTGGAGTACAGCTGAGAACCTTCCTAGGTTTACTGGAAACTTATCTTCTAGAATTTACCAGGAAGTCCAATGGAGGGCACCTGGGTGGCTCAGCCGGGGGGGGCAGCTGGCTCTTGATTTCAGCTCAGATCCCGAGATCCAGCCTCACAATGGGCTCCACACTCAGCACAGAGTCTGTCTGAGGGCTCTCTCTCTCTCCCTCTGCCCCTTCCCCTGCTTGCTCGCATGCTCTCTCTCTAAAATAAATAAATAAATCTTTGGTGGTGGGGGAAGAAAAGAGAAAAGAAAAGAAAGTCCAATGGATGGCATAAAAACATTACAAAGGCCTCTGGGGCAGGCTGTCCGTCAAACCTCAAAATTAAACTGAAGGGCTCAGTATGAATAAAGAGTTGCTGATTACCCAGTGTCTGGCTATAATACCAAGAGATATCTGAAGGCCTCCAGAGCCCAAACTCTCATGTATCAATAGAAGCAAAATGACTGAACGGGGAATCCCTACACATCTAAATACCATGTTCTAATACAGGAGCTCTCAAGTGTGGACAAAATGCACAGGTGCCACAAATCCGGACAAGGAAATTTCCGTCTTCATTCTCCTGACCTTCATCTCAAAGACAACACCTCCCTCCACCATGAATGCACGCCAACAATCCACTATACTACTAGACCCTCTGACCTCCTCAGTAGGAAGCAATCTTTCCATCCCGCAGCCTGCAGCCTGTGTTGTAGATCTCAAAGTCACTTTTTAAGATCATCAACACTTTTAAATGATGTCACATGGCCTGTCACAGACCAGACGGAACAAAGCAGACCAGCTGGTGGGTCAGCAGTCCTCCAATTGTGAAAACATCAGAAGCAGTGATGCCGTAAGACAAGGAGCTGGGCCAGCCCTGGTCCAAATTCCAGGGAGAGTCCCTCTACATCCCTGGAGCTTCTGGAGTGACAGGAGTCTCTGTGATTCATGGTGGACCCGAGATGATTTGTGCTAACAAGATATCTCAGAATGGGGCTGGTCACACCAGAAAGACCAATCACGGGACTGGAGGATTGAGGCACTGAGTCCCAAGACGGCAGCCCAACTGCTAGGGGGTCAGCTCAACCTGATGGCCAGTGGTCCACCAACCTCGCTTACATGATGGAACCCCAGTAAAACTCTGGACACGGAGGTGAGGTGGGCTCCCTGGTCAGCAACGCTCCAACTCCACATACAGCTACACAGCCACAAGCAAGGTAGGCAACGCTCCTGACTCCACCAAAAGCACTACAAGCTTCCATTTCAGACCCTCACAGACCTCACCCTATGTGTTTGTTTCCTCTTACGGCTGGTCCTGATTTGGATCCTTTTCTGCAAGTACACACACCTTCGATTCCAGACCACTGGAAGTCAAATGAACTGTTTTCCAGTGCATAAAAACGCTATGTTCACACTATACTGTAGCCCAGTAAGTATAAAACAGCATTAAATCTAAAAAACAATACCTTCATTTGAAAAGTTTATAGCTAGAAACTAACTACTATCTGAACTTTCAGCAAGTCCTATCACTGATGAGATCTCGTAACAATGAAAACATCTGCAACACGGCAAGAATCGCCGAAGCGCGAGGCTGGGACAGGCAGCAAACAGTACTGGGAAAGAGGCGCCGCGAACCCGCCATCGGTGAAGAACAGCGTCTGCAGAGCAGCGACGTGAGGCTCAGGAGCAGAGGGGCGCCTGCAGAGTGCTTTTCTGAATTCTGCAAGATCTTCTTTCATCAAATCGGAGAGGTCCACGGGAAATCATCAAATCTGAGAGGTCCACGGGAGCCCCCAAACTTGGGGCTGGGGTCTGCAGCGAGGACAGCTGTGCGGAGGACGGCGCCTCAGCCTCTGACGTCCGATCTCACCCAGGAAGCTGGTGCTCTAAGCACACACAGGTCTACAAGGCTCCCTGGCTTTCCTTCCCACTAATGATCTGTTGACCAGTATGTGAAGGGAAAAAAGTCAAAGACGACCTCAATTTATTTCTGGATGAGCATCAAAAGCCATCATTCGGGGCGCCTGGGTGGCTCAGTGGGTTAAAGCCTCTGCCTTCAGCTCGGGTCATGATCCCAGGGTCCTGGGATCGAGCCCCGCGTCGGGCTCTTTGCTCAGCAGGGAGCCTGCTTCCTCCTCTCTCTCTGCCTGCCTCTCTGCCCCCTTGTGATCTCTGTCAAATAAAATCTTTAAAAATTTAAAAAGCCATCATTTAATTATCTTAAAATATAAAATTTAAATGATGCTTATATTAGTATCAAGTTGCATTTAACACATTAATAAAGAAGCCAATGTACCATTAAATTTATTTTGTTTTACAACCATTAAGTATAACTGATTTCTACCGTGATCCCTTCTACTTTACTTACTGTATTCAGAAACACTACAAGAAGGCATCCACAGGTTTCAGCAGACTGCCAAGAGGACCACAACCACTGGCCACAAGCAACTCTGAAACCTTTCCAGGCCACCTGCAGGCATCATGTAAAGAACACACAACTCCTGGGAGGGAGGGACTCATCACTGAGAACACCCTCCTGAAAGCCAGAAAATCAAAATGAAATCTAAAAGAATACCCCAGGGGCGCCTGGGTGGCTCAGTGGGTTAAAGCCTCTGCCTTCGGCTCAGGTCATGATCCCAGGGTGCTGGGATCGAGCCCCACATCGGGCTCTCTGCACAGCAGGGAGCCTGCATCCCCCTCTCTCTGCCTACTTGTGATCTCTCTCTGTCAAATAAATAAATACAATCTTTAAAAAAAAAAAAACAAAAAACTTGTTGTACCCCAACAAGAACTATCAGAAACCAAGATTTCTTACAGAAATAAATGGCTACCTCCAGATCAGGTACAGCACACACAGGAGGAGCCAGGAAGACATCCCCAGAAGGATGTCAGAAAGACAGGGGGTTCTCTTAACCATTTTCTTAAGTTCCGTACATGACTGAAAACTTCCATGACAAGATCCTGAACACACACAGTTGGACGGCATCAAAGGACGTAATGGGAGCACTCACTGGGGCAGGATCCAGGGAGGTAAACCCCACGTCCCGAACAACTCAGGTCACGGAGAGCAAGGGGCGGCTGAAAGGCTGATGGCTCTACTAGGAGCTGAGGACCAGAGCCCCAGGGCTCTCGGGGAACATCAGAGCAAGGAGAAGGCTGTGAACCCAGGCTGCTGTATTCCTAACTCAGAGCTGCCCACTCCCTCAGACGCCTGGCACAAGCAAGCGTAAATGCTCCCCAGGAATACCATCCCAGACTCCACATTATTTCAAACAATTTTTAAAATGTAATCTACCACATGAGCACACATGTGCACACACACATACTGGCCTACAGAGATAAAAATTCACAGAAACAACAAATAAGAATGAAAAAAGTAGGCCAGAGTTGCTAGGTATTTGCAGTTGCAAAACCATACTTTAATGTATGCTGGGGGAAGAAATATATAGAAATATAAATTAGTAATTGAAAAACAAAACCGCTGTCAGCATCATGCTCCAAAGGGTAAGACCTAACAGAGAAACTGGTAGAAAACTTTCGTTAAAATCAAGGTCGACAAAAAGCCTTGACATTTCCCTGAGCAGACAGAACCAGTCCAGTCATGCAGGCAAAACTTCATTTAGCTCATTGTCCGAGACCCACTTGGCCTGGGTCGTCCCTCCCTTGTGCCTCTGGAAATGCAAGCAAAAGCTGGACTGCTTCCCAAGGCTGGTATGAGGCAACCACTGACCAGTTCCCTATCCCACCTAAGAACACTAGCACCATGACCAAACCTGGGAAGACGACACAGTCACCGACTTCTCCCAGAGGAGCTGCTTTATGACCCCACACCGTCGAGCCTCTCTCCATGCTCTGAGTCGAGCGCTCCCAGTTTGCAAACTGGTGTCCGAGTGTGTGCGCAATAAACTTTTGCAGACTGTTACTTCACTGACCCACTGGTCTTACTTTGGCTATTTTGAGCCTTTGACACTTCACGGTGTCAAGAGTGGAATGCAAACAAGACTCCCAGTGACTCTGAGGCCAGAGAAAACAGGTGCCCTCAGAGACCACTGAGCTCCCCACTTTCTCCCCAAACCTGCAATTTTAAGGTAAAGTCTCTCTGGGTTCTGAGCCCTCCAACCTTCTTGTGCACACTGGCTTTCTGTCCCTGCTTTGCTCTCTGGTTTGTTTCCCTTTGTTGAAACTTCTGGTAAGTTACCCATCCTGTTCAAAGGGGGAGACACAGGGTTCCCGGTGATTTGGAACAGCTGTTAGAAACTAAGGCCCTCACAGTTAAGGTGTTTCAGGGAATTCAAAGGCGAAGAGGTCCTGGGACCAGGCTCTTGTGCCTTTCTCCAAAAAGACGTCAACTTCTGGATAACCTGAAACCGTAATGGCTGTTGTGGGGGAAGCTTTCTTTAGCTCAGTCCACCTTAAGGGGCACCTGGAGAAGAGGATCCCCAACCTCTCAGAGACCACAATGGAGTGCAGAAGCTTCCAAAACACAAAAATGACTTCAAAAACAGCTCTAAAAGGATCCTTACAGCATGCAAATAAAAAAATTTTCAGTAAAATCTTTGGCCACCTGAGAAAGCAACCTTAACGTACTCCATCTGCCAAGAACCCTGTTAGGAGCCAACTATTCTTGAGTTTTGTATCTGAGACATGACTAAAATTTTTTGAAACAGAAGCAGTAAGATCTCCGTGTCTATCTGCAGGTTCGTGACGCCTACGTACGTGTTGCAGATGTGATTACCTCCTCTGACCGCTACTGCCAGAATTAATTTTAAAGGCTCTATTCAACTGGCTTAAAGAAAATCAGACATTTATATAAATTAAGTACACTCTCCGAAACACTGTACTAATCCAAATATTCTTCAAGTTCATTTAATCTGGGAAAATCTCTGATAAATAAAAGCTAGTTTAAGTTTCTTGGTTTAACAAAAACAGGCATGTCTTCAGAGTTAACAATAATGAACATGATATAAACAGGAAACTCTCCTACCCAGATTTATGGATCAAGTAAACTCATAGTGTCTCTAGGTTACAGAATGTTTCAACAAGAAAACAGTTAAGATGATGGTTAATTATTTAATGTCTAATCCAAGCCTCATTGTTAGAAACAGGCCATTTAAATAAATATAAATAAGGGACACCTGGGTGGCTCAGTTGGTTGGACGACTGCCTTCGGCTCAGGTCATGATCCTGGAGTTCCAGGATCGAGTCCCGCATCGGGCTCCCGGCTCCACGGGGAGTCTGCTTCTCCCTCTGACCTTCTCCTCGCTCATGCTCTCTCTCACTGTCTCTCTCTCAAATAAATAAATAAATAATCTTTTTTTAAAAAAAATAAATAAATATAAATAAGAACAAAGTTTCTACTGTTAAACTAACGGATGTTCACTGAATATTTAAATCATTTCCATATTAGATAAATATTAAAGGCTAAACCTGTTTATCTAATTCCTGACTTTTTAATTTTTATTGGGAAAAAATATTTGTTAATAAATGTGCTTTATGTCAGACTGAAAATTTTTTTTTTAAGATTTATTTATTTGGGGCGCCTGGGTGGCTCCGTGGGTTAAAGCCTCTGCCTTCGGCTCAGGTCATGATCTCAGGGTCCTGGGATCGAGTCCCGCATCGGGCTCTCTGCTCAGCAGGGATCCTGCTTCCTCCTCTCTCTCTCTACCTGCCTCTCTACCTACTTGTGATCTCTCTGTCAAATAAATAAATAAAAATCTTTTTTAAAAAAAAAGATTTATTTATTTGATATTGAAAGAGAGAGAGAAAGCACAAACAGGGGGAGGGGCAGAGGGAGAAGGAGGTTCCCTGCTGAGCAGGGAGCCCCATGTGGGGCTTGATCCCAGGATCCTGAGATCACGACCTGAGCTGAAGGGAGACCCTTAACCAACCATTAACCAACTGTGCCATCCAAACACCCTGAAAAAAATTTTATATGAAGCAGAATACACTAGGAATTTTGGAACGTATGTATGTATCAGTTTGCTAATCTACTAGAGAATGCTAACATATGACAGACTGCTCACACGCCCGCCTCTTGGTTTTCCCTGGAAAGCAAAGTTAAGATCTGTTAAAAGCTGGAAAAGAGTGAAAAGTGCACCAGAGAAAGCATGAGAACACTAGAGGAGTGGCACAAATTAACTCCACGCAACCATGCGCAGACAAAGCCGGAGGCAGCCAGGCTCCCTAGAGCTCCCTCCCACTGCAAACTACTTCATTCTAACTTCCTGTTTCTGAAGCTGTGTTTACAGACCCTTAGTGAGTTGTGATAAACATTTATTTAAATAGGAAATATAGGTGCACCTGGGTGGCTCAGTCAGTTGACCACCCAACTCTTGGTTTCAGCTCAGGTCATGATCTCAAGGTCCTGAGATCAAGCCCTGGGTCGGGTTCCACGCTCACCGCTCACCACAGAGCGTGCTTGATAATCTTTTTCCTTCCGTCTCTCCTCCCCTCTCTGCCCCTCCCCACACTCACACAGGCTCTAAGATCTTTTAAAAAAGTAAATGGGAAATATACACATTATTTGTAGCTACCTATATACATAAATGGATAATACATATATTCAATTTGTCCATAACTTATAAAGAATTTATTATAAATTTATTTCTGGATAAATAAAAGAATTTCAAAAAGTGCCAAGAGTGCATGCATGGCATACACTGAAAATAGGAAATACATGTCAGTTGATTAGGCTTTTATTTTAGTTACTTACACAGTTATATAAGTATTTGTATAGTATGTGCTGGGCCAAAATATACATTGTATTTTTTGCTGTGGAATGATCCCACATGTTTGAAAGCCACTGCTTTGATACCACAGTATACTGAGCAACAAAAGGGTCTACGCAGCCAGCTGGAAAGACCAATACAAGAACCACCTCTCTTTCTGTCCTGCACACACACAGTGACGTCCCCCCAAGACCACACTGCGAGCACTCCCCAACAGGCTCACATGTTCTTGCCTTGTTTTCCGTTTTGCAGCAGGCAACGATCTGTATTTAAAAGAACTTCTCCTATTTCTTGTAACTACAATTCGGTCTTGAACAACACTGGGGCTGGGACTGCCAGCACTGTCAGAATACTCCATGCTGCACTTGAAGACAATGTGTATTCTGCTTTCTTTAGGATGGAATGTTCTAAATATGTCTACTAAATCCATCTGGTCCAGTGTGTCATTCAAAGCTACTGTTTTATTTGGAATGATCTGTCCATTAATGTAAGCAGGGTGCTAAAGTCCCCTACTATTATTGTATTACTATCAATTAGTTCCTTTACATGTTATTAACTTTTATTTATTTCGGTGCTTTCATGTTCGGTGCATAAATATTTACAGTTGTCATAGCCTCTTGTTGAGTTGTCCTCTTTATCACTATGTAGGGTCCCTCTTTGTCTTTTTTTTTTTTTTTAAGTTTATTTATTTGTCAGAGAGAGAGGGAGAGAGAACGAGCAAGCACAGGCAGGCAGAGTGGCAGGCAGAGGCAGAGGGAGAAGCAGCCTCCCTGCCGAGCAAGGAGCCCGATGTGGGACTCGATCCCAGGACGCCGGGATCATGACCTGAGCCGAAGGCAGCGCTTAACCAACTGAACCACCCAGGCGTCGCCCCTCTTTGTCTCTTATTACAGTCTTTATTTTAAAGTTTACTTGGTCAGATACCAGTATTGCTACCTGGCTTTCTTTTGACATCTGCCTGCATGATAAATGTTCCTCTATCCCCTCCCTTTCAGTCTGTAGGTGTCTGTAGGTCTGAAAAGAATCTCTTGCAGGCAGCATGTAGATGGGTTTATTCTTTTTTTAATCTTCTCTGTCACCCTGTGTTTTGATTAAACATTTAGTCCACTTACGTTTATGTTTACTAATGATATGTATTTATTGACTTCTTTAACTTACTTTGTGGTTCCTTCTGTAGATTTTCTCTGATCTTTTCTTCTCTTGCTCTCATGGACTGCTGGCTTTCTTTAGTAATACACTTGGATTCTTACCTCTTTAATCTTCACTTATCTATGACTGGTTTTATTTTTTTTAAGATTTTATTTATTTATTTGACAGACAGAGATTACAAGTAGGCAAGAGAGGCAGGCAGGGAGAGAGAGGAGGAAGCAGGGTCTCCGCGGAGCAGAGAGCCCAGTGTGGGGCTCGATCCCAGGACCCTGGGATCATGATCTGAGCCAAAAGCAGAGGCTTTAACCCACTGAGCCACCCAGGTACCCCTATGACTGGTTTTAGATCTGTGGTTACCACTACGTTTCTAAGTGACATCTGCATATAGCAGTCTATATTAATTTGATGGTCACATAAGTTTAAACCCATTCTTGACTCCTGTCCCACCATTTTAAATATATGGTGTCATATTTTACATTCTTTTATTTTAAAGATCTTTTTATTTTTATAAAAATACTCATTTTTACTGCTTTTGGTTTTTTCTTCTTTTCGTAGTCTCCCTCATCTCTCCTTTCCACTCAGTCCCCTCTGATTATGTCTTGTAGGGCTGGTTCAGTGGTTATGAACTCAACTTCAGTTTTTGCCTGAGAAACTCTCTCTCTCTCCTACTCTGAATGACAGTCTTGCTGGATAGAATATTCTTGGTTGCAAATGTTTCTCTTTCAGCACTTGACTATAACACGCCAGTTCCCTTCTAGCTTGCAAACTTTTTTTCTTTAAGATTTTATTTATTTATTTGACAAAGACACAGCAAGAAAGGAAACACAAGCAGGGGGAGTGGGAGAGGGAGAAACAGGCTTCCTGCCAAGCAGAGAGCCCAATGCGGGGCTCGATCCCAGGACCCCAGGATCATGACCTGAGCCGAAGGCAGATGCTAAACAAATGAGCCACCCAGGAGTCCCACTTGCAAATTTTCTGCTGAAAAATCTACTTTATGCCTTATGCAGTTTCCTTGTACATAGCTATCTCCTTCTACCGCTTTTAAATGTTTTTCTTTATTGCTACTTTTTGCCACTATGCGTCTTGGTGTGCACTTTTCCTCGCTTTCAGTTCTCCAGGGGATCTCTGTACTTCCTGGATCTAGATGAAGGTTTCCTTCCCCAGATTCAGTAAGTTATTGGCTATTATTTCCTCAAATATATTTTCTGCCCCCTTACCTATCTCTTCTCCTGTGACCCCAAAATGCAAATGTTATTACCTTGATACAGTCACAAAGTTCCCAAAGACTATTCTCAATCTGCATAATTTCCTCTGCTCTCCTTTGCTCAGCTTGGTTAGTTTCCTTTACTCTGTCTTCCAGGTCATTAATTTCTTCCTCCCCTTCACCTAGCCTATTTATTTCACCAAATGTATTTTTAATTTCATTTATTTGATCTTGAGCTGACTAGTTCTTTTTTTATGTGTCAAAAGTCTCACTGATGTCCTCCACTCTTTTCTCAAGTCTAGTGACTATATGATCATTCCTGTAAATTCCCTATCAAGTATATTACTCCTACCCATTTCACTTTGGTCTCTTGCTGTGGTTTGATCCTGTTCCTTCATCTGAGAGGAGTTTCTCGATCTCATTTTGTCTGACCTTCTATGTCTATTTCTGTGTCTTTTCTTTTTTAAGATTTATTTATTTATTTGACAGACAGAGATCACAAGTAGGCAGAGAGGCAGGCAGAGAGAGGAGGAAGCAGGGTCCCCGCTGAGCAGAGAGCCTGACACGGAGCTCTATCCCAGGACCCTGGGACCATGACCTGAGCCGAAGGCAGAGGCTTTAACCCACTGAGCCACTCAGGCGCCCCTATTTCTGTGTCTGAAGAAATCACTTACTGGGGCACCTGCACATCGGGCTCTCTGCTCAGCAGGGAGCCTGCTTCTTCCTCTCTCTCTGCCTGCCTCTCTGCCTACTTTGAATCTCTGTCTGTAAAATAAATAAAATCTTTAAAAATTTAAAAAAAAAAAAAAGAAAGTCACTTACTTCTCTTTTTGATAATAGCCTGGTGAACTCCTATAGTGGCCTGCAGTCCAGTGTCCCATTCCTCAGGTCCTGGCACTTCAGGGAGTATCTCCTACGTGTGTTGTGTGTGCTCTGCTATTAAGTCTTGGGAGCTTTTTTCCCTCAGTCCAGTCGTCTGCAGTGGCTCTCTCCGCCTATTTTTTGCAGTGTTTGGTCCCCAGCACAGTGGGGTGCATTTTAACAAGGACTGTGGTGGTGAGACCTGCACCCAAACCGACATCCTGCACAATGTGCGCGTCAGGAGATGTGGTGTCGGCAGGGTCTGTCTTGGTTTTCTGGGTGAGAGGCCCACAGCGCTGGGACTGAAGGGAGCACAGACTGGGAAGGGCAGATCCACCAAAGCAGGGGGGGGGGGTAGGTTCCAGAGGAGGGTGTGGAGTGCGGGTGTAAGGCAGCAGAGGGAAATGATGCCGGCTCCTTTGTTCTGGGGTAGGGGGTAGGTTCCCCTCCTTGAGATCAGTCCCCGTGAGCCATACTTCAAGATGAGCAAATCACTCTCCCAGCTTCCACCAGTGTTCTTCAAACTGCTAGTTCTGTGCTGCATCCGTGCAGCTGCCGCTGGTCATGCTCTTTAAGGGCAGGGGTGCAAGTTACTAATGTCCTTTTCCTCTGGGTTCTGAGCTGAGCTGCTGATTTTTTTAATTCCAGGCTTTAAGTCCTGCTGATTACAAAAACTCACAAATTCAGGCCCTCCTGCTTTCAAAGGCAAACCTTACAAGGATTCATCCTCCCTATTTCTAGTCTCCTTGGTATGAAAGTCTGTTTTCTGCCCTTCTCCTACCACCAGCTCCCTCCCTACCTCAAATTGCCACAGTCTGTTTCGCTCCCAGACCACATCTTCACCCTTCCCACCTCTCTGATGGGGCATTTTCACGATCTTTAGTTGTGGAGTTTGTTCTGCCAGTCTTCAGGCCATTTTCTCGGTTATTTAGGCTGTAGTGTTATCTAGTTGTATCCATGGGACAAGGAAGCTTAAGGCCCTCCTACTCTGCCATCTTGCCAGCAAACCAACAAAAAAGTATTTTGTTTTACACAAATATGTACTACTAGAAATAATGATGAAAGAAAACGTATACAAGAAGTAGGAGGTACAGTTTCTGTTAAAGAAAAAAGAGATATGAGGAATGGAGATGCATTTCTGTTGAAAGAAAGAAATCATTTCATCCTTAAGTAAAATAATTATCCCAGAATAAGGAAAAGAAGAAAAAGGAAAAAAAAAAAAAAAACCTAAATAGATATAGAAAAAGTTGTAGAAGGTTTGTGGAAAAAGGAATCTTAAGAAAGATATTTTGTGGGCACCTGGGTGGCTCAGTGGGTTAAGCCACTGCCAGGTCATTGATCTCAAGGTCCTGGGATTGAGTCCCGTACTAGGCTCTCTGCTCAGAGTGGAGCCTTCTTCCCCGCCTCTCTCTCTGCCTGCCTCTCTGCCTACTTGTGATCTGTCAAATAAATAAATAAAATCTTAAAAAAAAAAAAAAAAAAAAAGTTTTGTGTGTGGTCAAGCTAAGATCAAGATGAACTTATTTAAGTTAAAAGGGAAAAAAAAGAATTTTAATTTCAAAAGTACCCTAGTACAAGATTAGAATTTGGCATTCTGTTAAATGGACAAGCTTCTTTTCAGACTACTTGTCTGCTCTTAATAAGAAATTATAAACAAAGATTTTTCTATACCTTAATATAATAACTTACAAGAATAATTTCCTGTGTCCCACACTGTCTTTAACAGGTCTTTGACTTCTTAGCAAAGTAAGTCTTCTCTACTAAAAGAGCTAAATTTTGTGCAGGTTTTTTTTTACATGTACTTACCGCTGAAATCCTTTCACTTTGGTTGAACGGATAACAAAGTATCGCTTCACAAAAAACTATAGTCCTATTTGATCAAACATTCTAAAGCTTTTGACTTCTTTTTTTAAAGGAGGCAATGGCAGGCAGAGGTAGAGGGAGCAGCAGACTCCCTGCTAATAAGCAAAGAGCCCAATGCAGGCCTTGATCCCAGAACCCTGAGATCATGACTGAGCTGAAGGCAGATGCTTACCCAACTGAGCGACCCAGGCTCTTTTTTTTTCCCCTTTTAAAAAGACATTAACAATGTAATCTTTTGCTGGTGGAGGGTCTTGCCTCAGTGTTGATGGCTATTAATCCATCAGAGTGTTGGTGGCTGAAGGATGGGTAACTGTGGTCATTTCTGCAAATAAGACAACCATCAAGTTTGCCACATGGACTGACTCATCTTTCGGGAAAAATTTCTCTGTAGCATGTGATGCTGTATGGTAGCATTTTACCCACAGAACTTCCTTCAAAACTGGGGTCCGTCCTCTCCAACCCTGCTGCTGCGTTACAGCTACGTTCATGTGATGTCCTAAATCCTCCGCTGTCATTTCCGCAGTCTTCACGGCATCTTCACCAGGTGTAGATTCCATCTCAAGAAACCACTTTCTTTGCTCACCCGTAAGAAGCAAGTCCTCGTCTGTTCAAGGTTGAGCACGGGATTCTAGCAGTTCAGTCCCGTCTTCAGGCCACACTTCTGATCCCGCTTCTCCTGCTGTTTCCCCCACATCTGCAGTGACCTCCTCCACCTCAGTCTTGAACCCTCAAAGCCACCCATGAGGGCTGGAATCAACTTCTTCCAAATTCCTGTTGACGCCGACGCTGTGGCCATGAACCACAAATGTATTTTATGGCATCCAGAAGAATGAATCCTTTCCAGAAGTTTTCAGCTGACTTTGCCCAGACCCATCAGGGGAATCACTATCCATGGCAGCTATAACCTTACAAAAGGTATTTCTTCAATAATACTTGAAAGTCAACATGACTCCTTAATCCATGGGCTGCAGGACGGATGCTGTGTTACCGGCATGAAGACATTAATCTCACTGCACATCTCCGTCAGAACTTGTGGGTGACCTGGTGCGCAGTCAACAAGCAGTCATTTGTTTTTTTGAAAGGAGATTTTTTTTCCCCTGACAGCAGGTCTTAACAGTAGACAATATACTCCACAGACCGTGCTGTACACAGACGTGCTATCTCCAGGCTTTGGTGTTCCATTTCTAGAGCACAAGAAGAGTAGATTTAGCATACTGCGTGAGACCCCTAAGATTTTCAGAATGGCAAATGACTACCGGCTTCAGCAGCTGCACTAGCGCCCAGCAAGAGTCAGTGTCCTCTGAAGCTCTGAAGCCACGCACTGGACTTCTCTCCAGCCAGCGACGTCCTAGATAACATCTACTTCGAGGCTGGTTCGTCTACACTAAAAGTGCTGTTGAATGGAGGCGTCGCACTGATTATCTCGGCCAGGCCTTCAGGGTCACTTTCTACATCGCTGCCGCCTGCTTTGCCTTGCGCTCCCGTGTCCGAGCGACAGCTTCTTTCCTGAGCCGCATGAACCCACCTCTGCTTCTGCCAGCTTCAAGCTTCTCTTCTGCAGCTTCCTTGCCCCGTCCAGCCTTCTCAGAACTGGAGAGTCGGGGCCTGGCTCTGGGTGAAACTCTGGCTGCATGGAGTGCTGCGCGGCTCTGGCCCTCCAAACCCAGCTTCCTCGTCTGCTTCACTTTCCCATCGTCCGTGTGCTCACCGGAGCACATCTGAATTTCCTTCAGAAACTTTCTCTGCAATCACAGCTTGGTTAACTGCTGCGAGAGGCCTCGATTTCAGCCCATCTCAGCTTTCAACATGCCTTCCTCACTAAGCTCAATCATTGCTCGCATCAGATTGAAAGTGAGAGCCATGTGGCTCTTCCTTCCAGCTGAGCACGCAGAGATTACTACAGGGTTATTAGTTAGCCTAACTTCAACACTGCTGTGTCTCAGGGGATGGCAAGAGACTGGGAATAGCCAGACAGTGGAACAGTCAGAACATACAAAACATTTTATTGATGAAGTTGACTGCCTTACTGGGCATGGTCTGTAGTGCCCCGAAACAATTACAAGAGCAAAATCAAAGATCACCACAGCAAGTACCACATTAACGAAGATGTATGAACTACTGTGGGGATTATCAAAATGTGACACAGAGACACAAAGTAAGCAAAGACTGCTTAAAAAATGGCACCAGGGCACTGAGCTGTCTCAATGAGAACATGCAACGCCAGACCTGGGGTTGTGGGCTCGGGCCTCACAATGGGAACAGAAAATACTTTTTTTTTTTTCTTTAAAGATTTTATTATTAAAGCACAATAAATTTAATGGATGACATTAACAGACAGAGATCACAAGCAGGCAGAGAGGCAGGCAGAGACAGAGAGAGGAGGAAGCAGGCTCCCCGCTGAGCAGAGAGCCCGATGCGCAGCTCAATCCCAGGACCCTGAGATCATGACCTGAGCCGAAGGCAGAGGCTTAACCCACTGAGCCACCCAGGTGCCAGAAAATACTTTTAAAAATAAAATCTTTTAAACAAAGAAAAGAAAAAGAAAATGGCACCAACAGACTCAACAAAGGATTGCCACAAACCTTCAATCTGTAAAAAAAGAACAAAAACAATACCGAATCTACAAAGCACAAGAGAGTGCAATAAAACAGATGTGGCAAGCCTTATCAAATAAGAAGTGATACTAGCCCTTCTTTACGTTGTACTTCCATAAATATACTGTAAGTATGACAGAAATTATATGAAAATCTTAAGAATCTGAAATGTTCTGGCACATGCTGTAAGTCGTAATTCCAGCTACTATCTTAAAATACTGTGTAATACAAAAATAACCACACCCTCCTGTCAAATACATTATTATACTAATGTCTCATCTGACCTTTAACCATCAACAAATTTTAAGTCTTTTGTCACAATGATTGTTTTACTCTGATGCCTTTACAAAACTATGCCTGCAAAAATGCTTCATCTTCAAGGAGATTTACGGAAAAGTCCCTGAGACAAGTACTCTAGAATAAAGATTTCCGAAACTCTTAAAATTGTAAAACTGAACTGGGGTAAGAGTTTCCAAAACTCTGATACAGAAACTGGTGAATTTATAAAACTGCTAACAAAAGACAAAGAATTAATTACAGAAGACTGAATAAGCTGATAAACATGATCATGATTTTTATGACTTCATTTAAAACATTGCTGGCTCTTTAATGTTTTGTTTTCCTGATTTAAAGGACCCCTTTTTCTCCTCTCCTTTAAGCTATCTATGACTTAGCAGCATTTTAGTAACATTTTTATAACAAAAGTTATCAATGTAAAAAAAAAACAAACTGTCAACGTATATACTTTTGCATAAGTTCAGTAAGAATGTGTTCTTCCGGGTTGCACAAGTGGCTCAGTCAGTTAAGCATCTGCCTTCAGCTCAGGTCAGGATCTCAGGGTCCTGGGATCGAGTCCTGTATCAGGCTCCCTGCTGGGCAAGGAAGACTGCTTCTCCCTCTCCTCTTCCCCAAGCTCATGCACACTCTCTCAAATAAAATCTTTAAAAAAAAAAACAAAAACAAAAAGAAAAAAACTGTTCTCCCTCTAACAGGAAACAATTAGACAAGTCCTTGGCTAGGCTTTTTAGCCGAAAGAGATTTTTAAAGTTCAACCCAAGATTCCTTACGAAAAGTTCCTGCAAAGTAGATTTAAAAAGAGCCCTAATGGTCAAAACACTTCTTCTTGCAATTAGACAAATAATCAAGACAAGCTTATCAAAACCTTACTTAATCTGTAAGATTAGGCTTAGTTCTTATTTTTTTCTTAGTTCTTATTTTTAATAGAAATGGAAATGATATAAGGAGAAAAATTATATCAAATAATACACCTTTATGAATATCAGATTACAGTCTGTTGTTTTCTACCAATGAAGCAGACTGGTTCCAGAATTCTAGTTTTCTCTAATATCTGGCTAGAACTCTCTAACATTTTCAATTTTCTCCCACTATTTGGACACGGAATCACCACGAAACTAAAGCTGACTCTCTGTTAAAGCCATGTAAGCTAAGGCTGGACAACTGGACAGAAACTTCAGAGGAACCACATTGCTCACGCACAGACAGATTTCATGCCTATTGCTATGGGACTGCTCAGAAAGCTCACCAGGGACATTCTTGCTGCAAACCAGGAAAACCCATCAGGTTGCCACTGTCTGCCTTCACTGAATCTAAAGAGGCTCAGGACCGTACACTTAGAAACCTCAACTCGCTGCTCATCAAGTTCACAAAACAGGGGCGCCTGGTTGGCTCAGTGGGTTAAGGCCTCTGACTTCAGCTCAGGTCATGATCCCAGGGTCCTGGGATGGAGGCCCGCATCGGGCTCTCTGCTCAGCGGGAGCTTGCTTCCCTTCCCCTCTCTCTGCCTGCCTCTGCCTACTTGTGATCTCTGTCTGTCAAATAAATAAATAAAATCTAAAAAAAAGAAAAAAAAGTTCACAAAACAGAATTTTATAATTTGCTGCAACTACTAACCTTTGTCTTTGTTTCCATAGAAATGCCTCTCATTAAATTACCTGATCCATCTCAGCTTACAGAGGCCTAAATTACATGGAAGCCCACCCACAACACCACCTTCTGAAATACAACATCCTCTCATTCATCCTGTCCTACGAATTTTGAACATAAGTGTTTGCTTATACATCGTGTTCTGCTCTACACAGTCATTTAAAAAAATGATTTAGGAAAACCTGAATCTGATTATAACCCATTTGATTTATTTGCTTAGTTAAATCTTAGCTCCTGGGAATCCTGGCTCTGAGAAACTTTTCAATCTTTGGCTATTGTTTTTCTCACAGTCATCTCATTAACCTGTCCAGTGCACTGTAATCTCTTGAGGGTTTTAAGTGCCTATGGGCAGGCAGCCGCTCAGACGACAAACTCCATCCATCAGGATAAAGAACTCAATGATATCAACAACTCCACGAACTGACGAGGACAGTGACCACATGGACCTCCAGCCTGATGATCAACTAATGCAAACAGCAAATGTGTCTACTCTTGGGCCTGACTCCATCAGCGGTGTAACCAAGAATACCATCAGAGCGCTTGGTCATACTCTCAGCCTGCTCAGTGAAAGGACCAAAAGGGGGAAATCTGTTAAAATCAAGGTCAGGCAGAGATCAGCCTTGAAGATCCATCCCCTGAGCAGACAGAACCAGTTTAGTCATGCAGGCAAAGCTTAATTCAGCTTACCTGGCAAGGCTAACTTGATCTGAACCATTCCTTTCTTGTGCCTCTGCAAATCACAAGCAAAACTTTAACTGTCTCCCAAGGCTGATGAGGTAACTGCTGATCAATTCCATGTCATTTAGGAAAATTCTAATATTGTAACCAATCACTGTAAATTAGACAGTCACTGCCTTCTCACAATATAAGCTTCTTTATAACAATATACCCCTAACCCTCATTCCATGTTCTGATTTCAGTGCTCCTGGTTTGCAAACACATGTCTGGAGGGTGCACAACAAACTTTTACTAATTATTACTTCCGTTATTCATTGGTTTTACTCTGGCTATTTTGAACCTTTGACAATATCAAAGAACACGATTTTCCAGAAGTAAAAAAAGCACAGTAAATTTAATGGATGACATTAACAGCAGGCTAACCTTGTTAAAAATTAGTGAACAAAGAGAAATTAGAAGAAAATATTCAGAATGAAGAATGAAGAGGATAAGAAACCGGAGGGTCTAATATGCTTTAAATGGATTCTGAGAAGGGGGTATTAGGTAGGTGCCTACAAACTTTTTTTGTAGTGCCTACACTACAAAAGATGGTGCCTACAAACTTTTCAAAAGAATGAAAAGAACTTCAGTACAGACTAAATTACACCTGCAAAAACAAAATACACATAAAAATATATACCTAGACACATCATAGTAAAACTGCTGAAAACCAAAGACACACACACACACACACACACAACATAAAAGGTGGAGAAATCAGAGGGGGAGATGAACCATGAGAGACTATGGACCCCAGGAAACAAACTGAAGGCTTCAGAGGCGGGGGGGGTAGTGGGATGGGATAACAGGGTGATGGGTATCAAGGAGGGCACGTGTTGTGAGGAGCACTGGGTGTTATATACAACTAACAAATCACTGAATACTAGATCCAAACTAATCATGTACTACAGTGGCTAACTGAATAATAAAAAATAAAAATTAAATTAAAAAAAAAAAAAAGAGGGACGCCTGGGTGGCTCAGTCGGTTAAGCGGCTGCCTTCGGCTCAGGTCATGATCCCAGCGTCCTGGGATCGAGTCCCACATCGGGGTCCTTGCTCAGCAGGGAGCCTGCTTCTCCCTCTGCCTCTGCCTGCCACTCTGTCTGCCTGTGCTTGCTCGCTCTCTCTCCCTCTCTCTGACAAATAAATAAATTAAAAAAAAAAAAAAAAAAAGAAAAAGAAATCCCAGGAGCCTGGGTGGCTCAATCAGTTAAACATCTGCCTTCAGTTCAGGTCATGACCCCAGGATCATGGGTTTGAGCCCCACATCGGGCTCCTTGCTTAGCTGGGAGCCTGCTTCTCCCTCTCCCTCTGCCTGCTCCCCCTGCCTGTGCTCTTGCTCTCTGTCAAATAAATAAATAAAATCTTAAAAAAAAAGACAGGAGTGACAGCTTCCTTCTCATAAAGAGAACAGAAACCGAACATGTAATTCAGGAACTTCTTTGAACATCTTAGAAGAAAACCAAGTTAGACAATTCAATGCACATCAAAATTGTGCCTTGGGAGGGGCGCCTGGGTGGCTCAGTGGGTTAAAGCCTCTGCCTTCGGCTCAGGTCATGATCCCAGGGTCCTGGGATCGAGCCCCACATTGGGCTCTCTGCTCAGCGGGGAGCCTGCTTCCCCCCCTCTCTCTCTGCCTACTTGTGATCTCTCTCCGTCAAATAAATAAATAAAGTCTTTAAAAAAAAATAAAGTCCTTAAAAAAAAAAAGATTTATCTGTCAGGTTATGTTAAGTATCCTTTGGTTACAAACCCCACAAATCTTAATTAAGAAAACAACCCAAAATAATTCCCTCTTCCCACCCCCTACCCTCCCACTCCTCCTCTTCTCTCCACCCCACCCCTCCTGTACTTCCCTCTGGTTTCTGCACACAAAGACCAGCACTGCAGGAGGCTGCATCTGGAAACATCACTGGCAGGAGGAAGGGGATGTGACACATCTCACCACTGCTCTTAAAGTTTATGCGAAGAGTCTTCTGCTCACATTTCACTGACCAAGATAAATACATGGCCACATCTAACTGAGGAAGCAGGAACCAGATACAACCACACAACCACTAACGACTACAATTACAAAGACCAACAATACCAAATATTGGCGAGGATGTAGAGCCACCGGATGCTGTGTAAGAATAGAAACTGGTGGGACGCCTGGGTGGCTCAGTTGGTTGGACGACTGCCTTCGGCTCAGGTCATGATCCCCCGGAGTCCCGGGATCGAGTCCCGCATCGGGCTCTCTCTCTCAAATAAATAAATAAAATCTTAAAAAAAAAAAAAAAAAAAGAATAGAAACTGGTACATCCACTCTGGAAAAGTCTGGCATTATCTACTAATACTGAACACAGACCTACTCCATGACTCAGCAATTCTACTCCTAAGTGTACCAAACACAAAAGTATGCAAGAAACGTATACCCAAAAGTTCACAGCAAGTCCACTCATGTAAGCCCTGTGACAGCCATGAAAACGAGCCTCTTGATCACCCACCATGGGGAGCTGCCCCACTCTGAAATCACCAACACACTCCACACCAGCACCGCACTTCCCACAGGCGGCTTCTAGCAGCCACAAGCAGAACACTAAAGCAGGCTTATTCGTGCAGGACAAGGGACCCCTACGACTCCCAACTCTGGCTGAAAAATCCTCACTGGCCTTGCTTAACTTCCTTAGAACTGCACTGCGGTCACTAGACCGCCTCCCAAACACTCTTCATCCCTTCCTCCCCCACATGTAGCAGACCTCCAAGGTGATGACAATGTCCACACGTGTATTTCCTCCACTACATCCAAATCTGATCCCAGCTTGGGACACCTGGGTGGCTCAGTCAGTTCAGCATGATCCCAGGGTTCTGGAGTCAAACCCTGCCCAGGGCTCCCTGCTCAATGGGGAGTCTGCTTCTCCCTCTCCCTCTGCCCCTTCCCCCTCTGTTTGTGCTCTCTCTCTCTCCCTCAAATAAGATCTTTTAAATAAACAAATAAATCAATAAGCAAACAAACGTGAACTAACAATCTCAAGCTGGAAACATTCCAATGTTTATTCCTGACTAGTCCCAGTTAGTATGTCACAGACCATGAATGTACCACTACTTCTATACATATCACACACACACACACACACACACACACACACACGAAAAAGCAAAACTGTGAAGTCAACAGTCCTCAAAGGGAAAGTAAATCTGCTACCATTAACTCAGATTATGCCATTTAGAGCCAAATTGTTACTGTTAGCCAGAACCCTCCTCTTGCCTTCCTCCACCAGCCCACCCCCAGAATTAACCAATTATAAAATTGCTGTGAATAGAACATACTATTATGCAAATACTTAAAAGCACAGACACAAAGACATACAAACATCTTAAAACACACATATACAAGCAATGCAAACACAGTTCTATAACTTCCTTCTTACTAGGTATTTTGTTTCCCACAGAGTACAGTAAAAATTTTCCTCTTATTTGTAATAGTAACAGGACAGTCTAGTGTATGGATATAAAATTCACTTATTTTGCCCTAACCCCGCATTGGACAGGTGTTTCAAATGAGTCATATCAGAATTACTATCATGAAAAATCTTACACATACAGATTTGCGTCCTCATGGCAAATACATCTGTACAACAAATTCCTATCAGTGGACCAGCAAAGCCCAACAATATGGACATTTAAAAACATCTAAATATAGGGGCGCTTGAGTGGCTCAGTCAATTAAGCATTGAACTGTTGGTTTCTGCTCAGGTCATGATCTCAGGATCCTGGGATCAACCCCTGTATCAAGCTCTGCACTCAGCAGGGAGTCTGCTTGAAATTCTCTCCCTCTGTCCCCCCCCCCTCTCTAAAATAAAATCTTTTTTTGAACAGTGTCTAAATATAGTGAAACTACTTTCCAACAAGGTTCTACCAATACCAAATTACAGTCCCACCAATGACATAATTTATTGAAAAACTGTGTATACCTTAGATTAATCCTATTGTATTAGACTAATACCTTAGAAATTATGAAAAGTGGGACACCTGGGTGGCTCAGTCAGTTAAGCATCTGCCTTCAGCTCAGGTCATGATCTCAGGGTTCTGGCATCAAGTCCCACATGGGGCTCCTTGCTCACCAGGGAGCCTGCTTCCTCCTCTGCCTGGTCTGCCTGCTGCTCCCTCTGCTTGTGCTCTCTGTGACAAATAAGCAAATAATCTTTAAAAAAAACTATGAAAAGTAATTATAAGTGGAAGCACATAGTATCACTTCTGTCTTTTACTGAGTCAATTTAAAGAAAAAACTTTTTAAGATTAAATAATACCAGAGTAAGCCAAAGAAATTACTGGTAGGTGCAACCCAAACATTAATTCTAAATTAAACCAAAACCATTCCAGGGCACATGGATGGCTCAGTCGATTGAGCTTCCAACTCTTGATTTCAACTCAGGTCATGGTCTCAGAGTCACAGGATGGAGCCCCATGACCAGTGGGGAGGGGAGTGGTCTGCTGGAAATTCTCTCTCCCTCTCCTCCAGCTTGCTCACTTGCTCTGTCTATAAAAATAAACAGATCTTTAAAAAAATAATAAATATAGGACATCTGGGTGGTTAAGCATCTGCCTTCGGCTCAGGTCATGATCCTGCTCAGCGGGGGTCTGCCTCTCCCTCTGCCCCTCACCCTACTCACCCTCTCTCTCAAATAAAAAATAAAATTAAGAAAAAACAACATAAAATATAACAAAACAAGACCATTCCACAGACATGCCACTCCAGGAGCCAACTATCACCACCACATTTACGGATCCTGCAGTTCCCACTGAGAAAAGTGTCCGGGGCTCTGTAGAATACTGGGGCACCCCTTGCAAACCTCAGTATAAGGCATGAGCTCTAAATCCTCCCAGGGTGGGTGAGCAGATCTTTCACAACAAGGCTGCTCCAACACTCCAATCTCCCTGAGCCTTTAGATGCCTTCTTCCTCCTGGTATACCAACAGCATCCTGGCATTCCAGCTCTGCTTCAACAGACCACCTTTGTTTCAGGCAATCAACCAGCACTCTAATCCCTCCAGCTAAACACTGATCCCAGAATGCCTGCTGATAAGCCCTTATCAACAAATTCAGCCTAACCCACCTTCTCGTCCCTTCTACCCTTAAGATCCATTCCCACAAATACCCCCAGGTCCTACCTATATAATGGCAAACCAGACAATCTTTTGGATCTCCTCCTGAGTAACACTCTATACCTTCCACTTTGGGGCCTGCTGGGTCAATCCTTGGGGGAGGGCAGGCAATTACAGGTTTGCCAGGCAAAGGGAGACTAAGTTCCTCACACAAGGGTTAGAAAAGCTGCTTCTACTGACAAAAGTAGCACAGCAGAATTCAGTAGGTCCCCAGCTTAATCAGACTCTGACCACACATTTCTTAATCCAATTTTTAGGATTCCACTTCTTATCAATAAATGCTCTGGTTTAGGAATTTGGAATTCAATTTGCATTTTTTAGGGCCTTCGCAGAAACTTTAAGGTCTCTTACGTGGAACCCAAGTTGGAATTTAAAACTCTGAGATCATCATTTTGCTCTGTAATGTTTTAACTTGGCTAGACTGAACTATATTCCCCAGAACTTCCTTTCCTGTTTGTTTCTGGTTTGGGTCCCAAGAGAGCTGCTGATAATCGGGCGGAGGGTGCAGCACATGCCACAGCACGTCTGGAGCTTTCATCCACCCACCTGCTGGTTCCCCTCACTGAGACCAGGTAGGGCTGGCCTTGCAAGGCTGCTGAGGTGGCTCATCTTTTACCCAGGTTCCCTGAGAGTCCCACCTCCGCCGCCATGTGTGCAGTCAGCTCCAAGACCAAAGTCAGAGGCAACAGACCAGACACAACTTCCAACTTGTCTCATACAACAGACCAGACATAACTACACAACATCTTTCCTTAGACAACTGCCCAGGAGGTTTGAGCGCTCAACAACCAAGGCACTGAGCTGAGAACTAGAAAAGTAATTAGAGGCAAAACCAGGAACCGTCTCTGCATTCATAAAGCTCAACTTTCTAGAGAAAATAAAAATTCACTAAGTTACATTAATTTCCACTGTAATTTTGGTAAGTAGCAATAAGGACAGCACTGTCTCTAACAGGCGAACCTGACTACAGGAAAGTCGAGAAAACAACTCAAGAACTTCAGAAAACTGATGGTTGTTGTAACGTGTGACAGACACACAGAGTTCTTTAGACTGTTGTCTTTCTCATGAAAATCTGCAAACTCAGGCAAGAGGAATCTCATGAAAAAAGTGATGCTTTAGACAAATTCTAAAGGAAGACTAGGAAGAACTAAAACAGGACAAAAAAAAATTCCAGGCAAAGGAAAAAGAACCAGTGCCTTCTGTGGAGAAGATGCCGTGCACAGAAGACTGACAGGCATGGCTGGAGCAAGGAAAGCCAGGGGAGATGTGCTGTAAGACGAGGCTGAGGTGCCGAAGAATAAACATCAGGTGCGCCCCTGAGATCATGGCACCAAGTTCAGTACTTAAAGCCATTGAGAGCTTTAAGTAAAAGGGTGACATAATCAGATCCAACTTTTTAAACTCTAATTTTTTGACACTAAACAAATTTCAAACACACTTATCTTTTACCCAACAATCTCACTATCTTAAAGCTAAACATGCACAAATGAAAAACATATCCGTAAGATTATTCCCTTCAGCAACATTTACAAAAGCAACAGAATATCAACAATCCATGTTCATCATTTAGGAAACTACAAGCACAAAAAAAATGGGAAAGAGCTTATACAAAGCAATCTCCAGAATATATTAAGTAAAAAAGAAAGAACAGTGTTGAGTTCTATCGTCTGTTTAAAAACGAAAAGGAAATAAAAATATGAGTCCAGGATTCTATTTGCAAAAATGAAACACTGGGAGAATAAACCAGAAATAAAAAGGGGGAACGATGGGAATGGTGCAGAGGACAGCAACGGAAGAACTATGAGCACACCTTGCTACCACAGCTTTGACTTTTGAACTACACACACATTTTACATACTAACATTTTTTAATGTACATTAAACAAAAATTAATGAAACCCCTAAAACCTAAAGATTTTGGGGCGCCTGGATGGCTCAGTGGGTTAAAGCCTCTGCCTTCAGCTCAGATCATGATCCCAGGGTCCTGGGATGGAGCCCCACATCGGGCTCTCTGCTCAGCAGGGAGCCTGCTTCCCTTACTCTCTCTCTGCCTGCCTCTCTGCTTACCAGTGATCTCTGTCTGCCAAATAAATAAATAAAATCTTAAAAAAAAAAAAAAGAAAGACTTCATACAAATAAGCCAAACTAGCAATTAAACTGGTAACATAATCAGAAAAAAAAGTATTTTTAAGTCATTTTATAATTCAGAACATCAACTGTGCATCCTTACGTGGACACATTTTAAGAATTTTTAAGAACAGAAGAACTGTAATGAAATACAAACAACACTTTGTTGTTGGTGTTTTCAAACATCATTTATATTAAACTGCAGAACAAGGAAAGCAAAGTTGCAAAGAATGCAAATCTTCGACATTACAAAAAAAAGGATAAACTCAAAGTAAAAACCCTGCAAGGTTAAATGTTAAAACTTAAATGGAAAATATCAATACAAAATCAAATTTTATGTATTTCCCAATCTGTCCAATGAGAGTAGAGACATCCCAGTAGCAATACAGACCCACTGCACCAGATTTTGGTATCTAAGTTCCAACCCCAATAAAAGGAGCAGAAAGAACTGGCTGATCAGGAAAGCACAAAGACATCTAGTATCAGAAAGCAAGAAATGGTTCAAAGATGAATGGGGTGGCATCCAAGAAAAAAGATTCAGCTTAAAGGAACTGCACCATGCCCAAGTGAGGAAAAGCTGAGGAAAGTGAGGACTACTTGATTAAAACACACTGAATACACAAAAATCCATGGGTCCACAGTGGTTTCAAAAGAGAAAAAAGCAAAAAGAAACTCACAACAACCCAACCCTGTACACAAGAAAAAGGACATTCTGGTCACTTGTCAGGACCTATTAATATTAAGTAGGATTAATTAATATTAAGTAATTAATTATATTAAGTAATTAACATTTTAGTTAATATTAAGATATATAACTAGCTAACTAATATTAAGATATATAACTAGCTAATATAAAAACATACACTCACATATAAATCTATAAACATAGATTCATATATCTAGGACTACAGAGTTCATTTAAACACAAACAGGCCCAAAAATTACACCTATGCTATAAAGATATAACTATAAGCAAACTGAACTTATTATAAACAAATATAATCTAAGTTAAAAAAAAAGTTCCACCTTGTTTATTTTTATTTAAATCATTTCTACATCCAACGTAGGCCTTGAACTCATTACCCCAAGGATCAAGAGTCACATGCTCTAAGGCATAACACGGAGGACATGGGGAGATGGAGAGGAGAAGTGAGTGGGGGACATCAGAGGGGGACACGAACCATGAGAGACTGTGGACTCTGAGAAACAAACTGAGGGTTTTGGAGGGGAGAGGGTGGGGGGCTGGGTGAGCCTGGTGGTGGGTATTGTGGAGCGCACACACTGCATGGAGCACTGGGTGTGGTGCATAAATGAATTCTGGAACACACATGCACACAAAATTTAAATTAAATTTTTTAAAATAATAAAAAAATAAAGAGTCACATGCTCTTCCAACTGAGCCAGCCAGGCGTCCCTGCCTTTTTTTTAAAAAGACATTACTACAGTCTAAAAATATCTACAATGGTATAAAAAATGCTTTACTAGTCTCTTTAATTACACCGTCAACACTGGCTAAAACAACATCCACGTTGAATGGATCCTTCTCCCTCCACCCCTTCCGCCCCCAAAACTCAACACATTTAACATTCTAGTGACTCCAGACCGATTCCCCTCGTCCCAAATGACTTCATCCGCCACCTCCCACAGGCTGGACTAGAGATCCTGCTGGCGCAGATTCCTCCAGTGCACCTTCCATGCTGGTTAGTGCCTTCCAAAGGCTTTGCCCACACCAGCTGCCTTGACGGGGTATGCAGAACTATGTGAAAGCTGCTCCCGAGCTCATGCCACACACACCGGCCATGTGAACCACAGGTGACCTCAGCAGTGATGACGTCATCATCACCATCATCGGTGCCCAAGGTGCACCCGCCACAGAGCCCTAGAGGCTGACACTTGATGAAGTAGTTGTTCTCCACCTGTTCAACAAACACACTCGTCCGAGTGAATGCTAACACAGGTCAATCTTTGGTCGGGATTCAAATCCAGGATGGCCTCAAACATCCTCCACGTGCCTCTGCTGCTGCTGTCCCTCCACCTGGACTTCTTTGCTCTTCTGTACATTCTTGACCCTGCTGGAGCACTGCCTTCTCTTCCAGATGCTCTCAGCATTGAATTCCCTCATGGCGTACACGCCTATCTTCCCTACCAGACTGTAAGGTCTACAAGGGCACATCTTTATGTATTATGCCCACACACGACCCATTTTAGTAAGAACTTACGGCAATTTTAAGGCCATAAGCACCCAACAAAGAATTAAAATTACATTGAATACTGGCGCATAACTAAGTAAACTGTTCACCTCAACATTAACAACACCATGCTAGTAACTACAGCAAACTTCAAAAGCAGGAAGGGAAGGAAATCAACAATGACCGGCAGTGGTGACTGCATTTCAGGACTGCCCTGAGAACCCTACAAATCCACTTAATTCTCGAAACAGCCTTGTGGGGTGAGTCTCCTCCCAGTTCACAGCTGAGAAATGGCAAGTCCACAAGGTGGGCGGGATCTTCTGTGTGGCTTTAGAGCAGTCACCTGTGGGGCTGGATTTCCACCCAGACTCTTCAGATCTGAAGGCCATGCTATCTCCATGGCCAACTCCAGAGCCTACAGCCTTTTCACAACACCATAATATCTGCCAAATCGAACAAAATACTTGGGCAAAATAATTGATTCCCTCTTCCAAGTTCTTCTCATTCAAGGAACAGGGAAAGAAAACATTTAATTAAGACATCAGAAAATGTAAGTATTTATGTAGATATGTATTAACTGCTCTTTCTCAGCAAATAAAGACCCTGCTAACTAGACTAAAAGATATACCCAACAGCATTGTTTTTAATCTATAAATAAGCCATGTGATTAATCCTTCAGATACAGTATCTTTGCCACATATTTTTAATGTACCAAGAAAAAGTGCTCAAAATTAAGAAGCGTAGCAAGTCAAGCTATGAGTGTGTGCGCAATCAGGTGAAGTCACTGGGAAATGAATTAAATTTCTCCACTTACAACGTCAAATTAATGACTGTCATATCTTAAGACTAAGAGCCAGATTTGAGATACTGTCCATGAGATGCACACGCACTCACAAACCACACCAAGCTCCCAGTTCACAATGAAGGTACAGGTATGTAAATTACCTAAGATGCACTTTGAGGAGAGCAATCACCAATGTTTCACTGTTACCTGGATTTCATGGGTGCTGAAGGAAAACAAAACAAAACAAAACAAAACAAAACAAAACGAGATCTGCAGCCAACTATGGAAACAGTACTACAGTATTTGATGCAGTTAACTCTGACCCTAAAGGAGGACAGAACGCAGCACTGTTTCCCAAACTGAGGTGACCAAGGAACCCTTTGTTTTTCCTGTAGCATCTCTTAGAACTAGCATCACAAACACTACCTTAAAGGGCACCTGGGTAGCTCAGATGGCTACGCGTCTGCCTTCAGCTCAAGTCACGATCTCAGGGTCCTGAAATGGAGCCCCAAAACGGCTCCTTGCTCAGCTGAGAACCTGTTTTCCCTCTGCCTCTGCCTGCTGCTCCCCCTGCTTGTGCTCTCTCTTTCCCTGTCAAATAAATACATAAATAAATAACAAACACACACTACCTTAAGCAACAGCACTTCACATATTCCAAAACTAAGTAAATACCGTCACTGTATTCTGATTTGGGAACTGAAGATACTGACAGGGCAGTACTTGCAAAATTCCTGGGGCCCGCCGAAACCTTTTTAAAAAATTTCTGTGTTAAACATAAAGAACTAAGGAGAAGGCCTTCTCTTGTCTTACCCATTTCGCAGTATCTTAACATCACTTCCCTACTCAAGACGAAAAATAAAATTCTGGGACGCCTGGGTGGCTCAGTCGGTTAAGCGGCTGCCTTCGGCTCAGGTCATGATCCCAGCGTCCTGGGATCGAGTCCCACATCGGGCTCCTTGCTCGGCGGGGAGCCTGCTTCTCCCTCTGCCTGTGCTCGCGCTCGCGCGCTCTCTCTCTCTCTCTCTCCCTCTCTCTCTGACAAATAAATAAACTTAAAAAAAAAAGAAAAAGAAGATTCTATTTTATTTCTCACAAGAAACTAATACCCACTACCTGTAATTTTGACATAAATTGTGCGACCTTCACTTGCTAGCAAGTCTAAGAATAAACGTTCTGCAAATTCCTGGCGATCATAACTTGGGGGTGTTGCCCATCAACCAAGGCTGGGGGAAGCCCCCCCCTTTCCTCTGACCCTGTCCGATATGTCACCACCTCCGAAAGGCCTTCACAAACTCGGCCCGCCCTGGGAACACCCAAGTGCAGGCTTTCCTAACAAAAGCTGCGCAGAAGGCAGGGACTGCCCTCTCCATCCACCCTTCCAGACTGCAGAGTTCCTTCCAGAAAATTCCAACAGAAGAAAGTTACAGGTGTTCGCATTTGGGCAGGCCCGTGGTCCCCGGCTCCAAGCACGTCACACGGCTGAGGGTGTCCTGCGCGGCCTCTTGATGGACTCGCCAACACAGCCCCGCCACCCGCGTGTGCCGCCCCGACGTGCACGGAAATTCCCCGTCCAGACCCGAACCAGCCGGCGCACGCACCAATACAAGCCACTGCACCAAGAGACGCGGGGCGCCCCACCGCCAGGCCGTTTCCACCGCGGGCCCCCGAAACCGGGTCCGGGGAGGCGCGCCAGCCCGCCCCGGGCACTGCGCAAGCTTCCGCGCGGTGCGGCTCATCCCGGCGCCCCGGACGTAGCGTGCTCAAGGTCACCCGGGATGAGGGGGCGCGAGGGGCAGACCCCAGCCGGGGCGAGGGACAACCCGGGCCCGCAGGGAGGGAGGGAGGACGGACGGCCGCCCCGCCCCTCCCCCCACTGCCCCGCCCCCGCCCGGGGGTCCCGTTCCCCGCCCCGCCCGGCGGGTTATGCAACGCTCCCGCGCCCCGCCCCCGCCGCCCCCCGCCCGCCGGCGCCCAGGCCTGCGGAACAAAGCGCGCTGGGCCCGCGGCCGGGCGGGCCGGGCGGCCGCCATGTTGGCGGGGGCGGCGAACAAAGGCGCGCGGCCCGAGCCCGAGGCCCCCCGCCCCGAGGCCCGGCCGGCAGGGGGCGCTGTGCAGGCGCCGCCCGCGCCCGGACAATGCGCCGCGGCCCGACCGCCACTCCCCGGGCGCCGCCGCCCGCAGCGCGCCCCGCCCGCGCCCCCTCCCTCCCGACGCGGCGCCCGCTCCCCGGCGACGCGCGGATCTTACCTGCCGGCCGCCCAGGCCGCCGTCCGCAGCCTGCGGGCCCCGCCGTCCCGCGCCACACTCCCGCCCCGGCCCGACCGAGCCAGACGGCGCCGCCCCGCCCCCGCTCCGCTCCGCGGCCGCCGCCGCCCGCCCCCGGCCGCACGGCGCACGCGCACTGCGCCTGCCGACTGCGCCGGCCGCGCCGCCCGGCCCCGGCCCGACGGGCCGCATTGCGCAGGCGCCATGGGCAGCGGGTGGGGCCTGGCGGCCGGGCGGGGCCTGGAGGGCAGCGGGGCTCGGCCTGGAGCCCGGACTGGATCCGGCGACGCTCACCTGGAAGCGGGGCGGGGCCTGGCGTGGCAGTGGGAGGAGTCCCGGGAGCCGGGTGTGGCGCGACTCACCCGGCGACGAGGCAGGTGGGGCGGGACGGAGCGTGGCAGGGCCCCGGCGTCTGGGTGGGGCCTGGAGGGCGGCGGGCGGGGCCTGGAGCCGCGCACCTGGCGGCAGGGAGGGCGGGGCGAGGTGCAGCCGGACGGGGGTCGGCGGCGGGGAGGGACTTGGTGGGCGGCCGAGCGGGCAACGGCGCCGCTCACCTGGCGGCCGAGGGGATGGGAGGGGACGGCGCGGGACGGGGCCTGGCGGCGGGGCAGGGCTTGGAGCTGCTCACCTGGCGGCGGGGAGGAAGGGAGCGGGGCTGGGCCCGCGGGGCGCTGGGGCCTGGCGCCGCTCACCTGGCGCCTAGGCGGGCGGGACCGAGCTGGGCGGGCCTGGCGCCGCTCTGGCCAGGTGGCGGCGTGGGCGGCCGGGGCGGGCCCGAGGGGCGAGGCCTGGCGCGCGTCTCACCTGCCGGCGCTGGGGGCGGTGGGGCGGGGCGGGGCCCCAGGTGCGCGCGGGGCAGGGGCGGTGTTCGGGGCGCGGAGCCCCGGGACCGGGCGCCACGGCTTGCGCCGGAAGTCAAGCATCCTGGGAAGTTTCGTCTTCGCGCGATGGGAGGGCTTGCGCGGGCTGCGCGGCCCTGCTCGTGGGGCATCTACGCCGCGAGACGTCCCGCCGCGCGCGCCGCCGTCCGCGCGGACCCGGGCGCTGCCCACCCACGTGCGACCTGAGAGCCCGGCCCCCACCGCCCGCGGGAGAGGTGGACCAGCTCTCCTTCGAGATCGGGAGCCAGGCCTTCCCACGCTCGCTCGTGAGCCCGAGGATTCCCTGCGCCCGAGATGCCCCTTGAGTGTGTGTCGGTTGTTCAAGGGAGGAAGCGGGGAGAGGAAGGAGGCGAGGACGTTTGACTCCCGCTGAGTTGAGTGCAGGACCTTAAGTTGAATCTAAGCCCGAGCCCCCGCACCCCAGCCGGGAGCTCTGCGCACGCCGCCCGCTCCCCGGCCCCAGCAGCCCGGTGTCCTCCCGCAGGGCGCGGAGCCGTTGTGGTTCCTCGAGTGCAATCGCACGGCCGTGTCGTGGGAAAACGCCTCACCCGGCGTTGTCAGGTCGGATGACAGGGCTTGGAGAGCGCTCTGGGCTCTGGCCTGGCGCACAGCGGGGAGTTCGCAAGCTCCGCGGGATCTCCCTGGCACCTTTGCCGTTTCTCCCAGATACGACTATGTGTGCCTGCTCCGGCAATCAAAGCTCCTCTCGGGTGGCACACGTGGCGTGCGCAGGAAGCTCACAGGCCAACTGGAGAGCCCATTTAGACACACATAGGAGTGTGGCCCTGTAGTCAGCAGTGAAGAAGCACTGCGAAGTCGTTGCTTCGGTTTGTGTTTAACGTTTGGGGCGTGGACGGTAATGGAGCAGATCAGGAGCCGGGGCACGGGCAGCAGGCAGAGCAGGCAGGTGTCAAGGAGGCAGCTGGTCAGTGCTGTCCCTTCCGTGCCTCCACCTTGCCACTGTGGATATTTGAGGCTGAGTAATTCTTTGTTGAGGGGGATGTTTGGCAGCATCGTTGTCCTCTACCCGCTTGATGCTGGTAGCACGCACCTTCTCTGACATTATGACGGTCAAAATGGTCTCCAGACAAAGCCAAATGTGTTTTCCCATCCCCATCCCTCCTGGAGAAGCCCGGGTTTAAATTTTGCCTTTGCTGATGACCACTGGGAGCTGTCAACAATGCACGGGCAGGGAGGTGAGCCAACCCCATGTTGGAAAAGGCCACCCTCCCAAGCTGGCAACCACCAAGTCCTTCTACCAGAAGTATCTCACCCACCCTCCCCAGAGAAGACTTGCTCTTTAGCATGCTGAATGTCAAAAATAGGCTGGTACATCAGCCATGTAAATCTGCAAAAGATTTTTAAAATGAATCTATTTACAGGGGAAAAAATCAGACAAGTCCATTGAGGGACATTGTGCAAAACAGCTCCACTGGACTTTTCAAAAAAAAGTCAGTATCAAACCAAACCAGAAAAGCTAGGGGATCGGGGCCAGACGTAAGAGACCACAACCAAGTCCTTCACATGACCCTCAGTCCTACACCACTTTGAAGGAAAGAAGGTGTAAAGATATTTGGGGGACAGCTAGAGGACTTTTTTATATGAAATATATTTCAGACTTGCTGAATTATCATTAAATGTTTTAGTGTGATGATGTCTCTCACATTGCCCTTGTTCTTAGGAGATACGTTCTGAATTATTTGAAGTGGAGATTCCTGGTGGCTACAACTTAACTTTCAAATGGTTCAGAAACAGATGTATTTTATCTAGAGATAAAGCAAATGTAACAAAACATTAACAATTGGTGCATTTAAATAATGGGTGTATGTATGTTTACTGTCCAGTTCAACTTCTCTGGAAAACTGAATTTTTTCAAAATAACGAGCTGGAAAAGTGGAGCCGCAGTTAGGTCAAGAATCTCTGGGATGGGAGGCTCAGGGAGCAGTCCCTGCCACGTTCCAACTTGCTAACCAAGCATTTCCAGAAACTTAAAAGTTACAGTTTTGTTTGTTTTGTTTTTTATAATTTCTCAACCATGCTTGACTTCTGGAGATTAGGTCAGATGAGCCTACATGTATCTTTTCTCCTGCAGCAACTTTGTTGCTGGTAGATATAAATTGGCATTTTAATAGTTCCAGCCTCTACTAAGCCTATGTCTGTCTGTCTGTCTCTCTCTTTTTAAGATTTTATTTATGTACTTGGGAAAGAAAGATCTAGAGAGCATGGGGGGGGGGGGGAGTCGGCAATGGGAGAGGGAATGAGAGAACCTTAAGCAGGCTCCACACCCATCACAGAACAGAGCCCAACACAGGGCTCCATCCCACAACACTGAGATAATGACCTGAGCGAAAACCAAGACTCAGACGATCGACTGAGCCACCCAGGCCCCCCTAAGGCTATGTCTCTTAATGCTGGGTCCCTGGGCTCCTACTTGGGGAGAGCAAGTTTCTGCCCCAGAGATTAATAAATCTGTGATATGGGAGTGGGGTGAGCTTAGACCAAGAGCAAACCTTGGTGTATTGGTATACTTACCCCACTGACCTTGTCGTGTTAGAAACCAAACTTAAGAAGCCTTTTCAAGTTGGTTTGTTTTTTTAAGATTTTTTTTATTATTTGGCAGAGATCACAAGTAGGCAGAGGGGCAGGCAGGGTGGGGGGGCGGGGTGGGGTGCAGGCTTCCAGCTCCCAGCTGAGCAGAGAGCCCAATGCGGGGCTTGATCCCAAGACCAGGATCATGACCTGAGCCGAAAAGTAGAGGGTTAACCCACTGAGCCACCAAGGTGCCCCTCAAATTATATTTATTATAAAATAATACAGTTGTTCAACACAGCAAAAAGTATTCAATATGCATCATATACACTGTGCACAAGGATAATTTGTATTAGTTTAACCTCTAGATGGATGAGTTTGATGAACTACCCATCTTCTTGTAGATAGGGAGGCTCTCTCCCTATTGGCTAGCTGCATCATCCTCCAGTTGGCCCAGTACCCTGGGACCCCCCGGGCAGTGGGAGCAAAAGCCATTGAACTGAGAACACTTGGGCTTCTTCCCTGTCTAATATGTTGGTCCTTATGATTGGAGCTTAGGCTGGCCCATCCAATCCCACCTGTTGCTCCAGATTTCTGACTGTGCTACTGAGGCATCCCTAGCATGTGAATCCTGATTAGACGGCGGCCTTACCAGGACGGAGGCATCTATTCTGTGCTGGTCCTGATAGGGCACTGGGGTTAGATGTCCCACTGAAAGCCATCTTGATACAAACTATGCAGAAGGATGCGTGAGGTCTAACACTGTCATCTGGTTCAGGGGTGACCAGAGCTTGCTTGCATGGTTGGCAGTGGGACCAGAAATGGGGGGAGGGGTAAGGAAAGCTCAGGAAGGGGCAGGGTCACCTCTGCCTGGAACTTCGCCAGGTATGTACCCCGCTCAGGGCCCCTGGAGGCTGGATTCTCCAAGCCTCTTCCCACCCTCCTTTCACTTGATCTCTTGCAAGACCCTTTCTTTCCATTCTCTGTTGTATGTCCACTGCCTGGACTAGCGCAGAGTGAGCAAGGGGTTCACTGAGGATCCTGCACACCATTTGTGGTCTACCAATGGCTTCCAGGTTTGCTGCACAATTTCAGTCCAGACGCTACTCTTCTAGGGGAAGTAATCCTTCAGGAAAAAAACAGATTTCCAGAGATGCTACTGCAGGCTCTGGAGGGCCACACAGCCCCAGACCTAGACCCTGGTCGCTGACCCCTTTCCCCAAACCCAGGGTCCTCCAGGGTCCACCTCAACTGGGAGGGTGTAAATCCCCTCTTTCCACTCTAATTGGAGGGACCTGGCCACCTTGCTTCCCAGGAAGCCTCAGACCAGGTAGATCCCACACAGAAGCTTCTTATAAAGCAGGAGGGAGCCAGCCTGTCATAATCCCCTCACCCTGGAAGTCTGGCAGCAGTGGGACAAGAAGGTCCAGAGGACCATTCCCCTTAGGAATCCTGTCTCTCCACAGGCATTGTTGGCTTAAAAACTTGCTCCTGAAACTTCAGCAAAATCACAAATTCAAGCGCCTCCCCCTACCAGGCTTCTCATGGGCCATCGAAACTGTCAGCGCCCTGCCAAATGAAAAAGAGAGCCCGGAGAGCCTTTCCACCCCCTGGCTTAACAAATGTCGAACAGCCCAAGCACCGTATTAGCCTCTGGAGGGGACACTACATCCACGGCCATAAGAACACTTACACTTCGTGGAGGGAACGTCACGTGGTGCGAAGGAAGTGTTTGCAGAAAGAACGACTCCAAGAGAAATGGCAGGAGCTGAGTTCAGCCATCTGGTCAACCGGCAGCTTCCTCCCCTAGTTCACTCCTGGGCCCTCCTGGTCATTCTCTGCACAGCGGGCAAATAAACGTGCTCAAATGTCCTCTGAGAAGCCTGCCATGACCACCTGCACATGTTGATTGTTCTCTGGTCTCTGGGATGTATGTGCTTGTGGGTGTCTCTTCAGAGCACTGATTCTCCTTTGCAGTCACATAGAATGTTGATTCGTTTATGTGTGTGTTGCCCACCTGCCACCCCATTATGAAATCCAGATGGCAGAGACAAGATCTGTCCTTACCAGTATACTTCCTGGAGGACAGTAAGGACTCAGCAACTGTTGATTATAGATGAACGTATGACTTGTTCTGGGAATACTGGATCATGTGGATTTATCAGGATGTAGGGCTGGTGAAGAGATTCAAATACCAGGACACTGGGCAATTTAAATTCTCATTACAAGAATCAAAATAAATTTTGGACAGCCCTGTACACTCAGAAGGGAGTTTCACCATCCAGGAAGACACGGCTAAAGATGTTCGATGGGGTTTGTGGGGCGGCTGTTGAATCAATCTGGTGCTATCTGGAAGAGAATTTCGAGAATCATGAACTATAGGAGACTATGAAGAAGGCTTTGGTAATGGTGTTGGGGGACAGCTTCGGGCTGAATGGAATGTTCATGGAAAGGACGATATAACTTCCAAACACCAAGCACACTGGACACTTGATGGTAGGGCTTTGCTGCTTCATTGGGTGGCACAATGGTCAGGTTGAGAGGGAGGAAATTCTCATCATTTAAAAAAAAACAAACAAACCCTGAAGAATTTTGATTAAATGTTACGAGGATAATAAAATTATGCTGATTTCTCTCAACAGATTAGTTTTTCCTGTTTGACCTTTATATAAATGGAATGAAACAATGACACGCCTGCCTATCACGTACTCCTTCAATATTATATACGTGTCCCAGGGATCCTGTGCACAGACCGGAAGACAGCTGCTACAGGCTACACCCCTAGAAGTGATCCATGAACGTCTATGAACGAAGTGTATGTGTTACCGGATAAAACACCTATGCAGTGATAGGATTTCAGATGTTTGCCAATTTATTAGGTAAACAAAACCATACCCATGATAGTTTACACTTGCATTTCTTTCATTGTAAGAGAAACTGGTCTCTTTTCATACTTTAAAAGTCACTTGGTCCTAGGGAATCCACTATAAACTATTAGAAGTCATAAACGTATCTAGCAAGGTTGCAGAATATAAGATCAATATACAGAAATCAATTGTGGTTTTAAAGTATAGTAGTAATGAGCAAACTAAAAGTGAGATTGAGGAAACCATCCCTACAACATGGATGGACCTAGAGGGTATTATAATAAGTCAAAGAAAAATGCCGTATGATTTCATTTATATGTGGGATCTAAAAAACAAAACGGGCGCCTGGGTGGCTCAGTGGATGACCTCTGCCTTTTCAGGTCATGGTCTCAGGGTCCAGGGATGAGCTGCATCAGGCTCTCTGCTCAGCGGGGAGCCTGCTTCCCCCTCTCTGTCTGCCTGCCTCTCTGCCTACTTGTGATTTGTCAAATAAATAAATAAATAAATAATCTTAAAAAAAAAAAAAAGCAGAAACAGACTGTGAAGACAGAGAGCAAACTGACAGTCGCAGGGAGAGGGTGGGGAGTGGGCAAAGTGCGGGAAGGGAGGTGGGAGGTCCCGGCTTCCAGAGAGGGGAATACAAGGCACAGCCTGGGGGGTAGTCTGTGGTGCTGGGACAGTGTCACACGGTGACGGCAGCTACACTTGTGGAGAGAGCAGTGTAATGTGTAGACTCTGGTGGCTGTGCTGCACGCCAGACATAATGTAACATTGTGTGTCAAGTACATGTTACTTTAAAAAAATGGGGGAAATTTTAATTAAAAAGAAATTCCTTCTATAATAGATTTCAGGGGCGCCTGGATGGCTCAGTGGGTTAAAACCTCTGCCTTCTGGCTCAGGTCATGATCTCAGGGTCCTGGGATCAAGCCCCGCATTGGGCTCTCTGCTCAGCGGGGAGCCTGCTTCCTCCTCTCTCTCTGCCTCTCTGCCTACTTGTGATCTGTGTCAAATAAATAAATAAATCTTTAAAAAAAAAAGATTTCAAAAGAATAAAACAGGAATAAAATTAATAAAAGAAGTGCAAAGTTCATACCCTGAAAACCTCCAAACGGTGTTGAAGAGAAAGAACTGAGTCACAGACTAGAAGACTCCGTGCTTACAGGTGACAGTACCTCCCAGATGGCTCTTCGGGGTCAGGTCAATCCCTCTCAAAATCCCAGCTGATTTTTTTTTTCCAAAAATTGACAGGCTGATCCTCAAATTTGTGTACAAATGTAAGGGATCCAGGATAGCCAAAGCAATATTGAAAAAGAAAAGTAAAGTGTGAGGAATCACACTTCTCGATTGTTGAACCTCCCGAAGTAACAAAGAGGTGGGACTGCCATAGGAACAGAGCTACAGGTGGAGGCACGAAAACAGCCCAGAAATAAACACTCATATTTACAATCAGTTGATTTTCCACGGGGAAATCAATTGATTTTCCAAGATAGTGTAATGGGATGCCAGTCTTTTCAACAAATGGTGCTGGGAGAAGTGTATATTCATATGTTAAAAATGAGGTTGGAACCCCCTCCCCCACTTCACACTGTGTGTTAAGTATTGACTCAAAATGTGTCAAAGACCTAAATGTAAGAACTATAGAGTGCTAGGAGACAATACAGATGTAAATCTTTGTGACCTTGGGTTAGAACAGTGGTTTCTTGGGCACCTGGGTGGCTCAGTGGGTTAAGTCTCTGCCTTCAGCTCAGGTCATGATCCCAGGGTCCTGGAATTGAGCCCCGCATCCGGCTCTCTGCTCAAGCAGGGAGCCTGCTTCCCCCTCTCTCTCTGCCTGCCTCTCTGCCTACTTGTGATCTGTCTGTCAAATAAATAAATAAATAAAAATCTTAAAAAAAAAAAAAAGAAAACCCACACAATGGGAGAAAATATCTGAAAATCACCTTTTGAAAAAGGACTTGTGTACAGAACTACATAAAGAATGATAATAAAACAACAAACAATTAAGAAGGGGCCATGGGTCGGAATAGATAGTTCTCCCAAAATGAGAAGCAGATGGCCAATATGCCCCGGAAAAGACATTGAATGTCATCAACTGTCAAAAGGGCCATAGAGGGTATATTTCTATTTACACAAAGGCCCAGAATAGGCAAATCCATGGAAGCAGAAAGATGAGTGGTTACCCAGGAGTGGAGGCAGGGGTAAGGGAAAGCATCCCAGGATGGTTGTGATGATGGGTACACAGCTATGTGAATATACCAAATGCCATCGAACTGGACACTTTATCTTTTTTTTTTTAAGATTTTATTTATTTATTTGACAGACAGAGATCACAAGTAGACAGGCAGAGAGAGAGAGGAGGAAGCAGGCTCCCTGCTGAGCAGAGAGCCCCACGCGGGACTTGATCCCAGGACCCTGGGATCATGACCTGAGCCGAAGGCAGAGGCTTTAACCCGCGGAGCCACCCAGGCGCCCCCGAACTGGACACTTTATTTGGGTGGGCTGTCTGCTATGTGAATTTTCTCTCAAAACAAGCTGCTACCTTAAGGCATAAGACAGAAAAACGCCACTGATGGCTGTGGTCTCGTGAATTGCCTATGGCCTCGGTCTACCCTTCTACTTGGCTTTTTGTTTTATTTTTTCTCCTTTGTTTATAGAAACTCTTTGTACATTGAAGAATATTAGTCCTTAATCACATGCTGGCAAAATTTTTACCTGATTTTTTGTTGGGCTTCTTATTTCATTTTTGGTGGGTTTTTGTTTGTTTGTTTTTTGTTTTGTTTGTTTTGTTTTTCCTGCAAAGGTTTAAAAACTTTATACAAGCAGATTGGGTGCTGTTACGTTGCCTCTTCATATTTTTTACCATGTTTGGAAAGACCTTCCCTATAATGAAATAATGCGTTTTTTCCTCTCACACTCAGAAACTTTTCTTTTTTTTTTTTTAAAGATTTTATTTATTTATTTGACGGAGAGATCACAAGTAGGCAAAGAGGCAGACAGAGAGAGAGGAGGAAGCAGGCTCCCCGCAGAGCAGAGAGCCCGACGTGGGGCTCGATTCCAGGACCCCAGGATCATGACCTGAGCCTAAGGCAGAGGCTTTAACCCACTGAGCCACCCAGGTGCCCCTAGAAACTTTTCTTTTTCGGGTTCTTTAGGACATTAGAATGATACGATATAACTTTAAGCACTAGAAAAGATTAATTTTGACTTTGTCTATAAACATTTCCCCATGTTTTTAATGTGGCTTTCATCGTCAAATACCCAAAACCATTTACATGCATCCTCTATCATGTTTAAATATTAATCTGTATCATTCTGAGATGACTACCCTAGAAATCCAAAACACGCTTTCCTGAGGGTCACGAGCGTGTGTGTGTGTGTGTGTGTGTGTGTGTGTGTGTGTGTTTAGAAACAGAGCCCAGCACCCTCTTCCCCTGGTCCTATTTGCCTCCAAAGCTTTCTTTGATTTGAAAAATGGGAATAATTAACGTACAATGGGAGAGATTAACTATGTGAAGCCCCAGTGCTTGCAAACAATGGCCCTGAGTGACAGGTCACTTTCACAAGGTGCCTTCCAGCCCAGCTACCAACTTCAGTTTGGGTGTGTGAGGTTAGTGCCCACCAAGGGTGATCCTGGTCCTCGCCACGCCTCTTCCTGCTGTGAGGGTGACTCGGGCTGAGAACTGGGATGGACCTAGACAGCCTGGGGCCACAGGGCTCCTGTGCCATGGTCTGTGCCAAGTCCTCTTAGGCCCTTTCCTGGCGTCAGCAGACTCTGGGCCTGGGAGGAGGGGAGTTTCTTTTTTTTCTTTTTATTTCTTTTCAGCGTAACAGAGTTCATAGTTTTACACCACACCCAGTGCTCCATGCAATGAGTGCCCTCCACAATACCCACCACCAGGCTCCCCCAACCTCCCACCCCCCGCCCCTTCAAAACCCTCAGGTTGTTTTTCAGAGTCCATAGTCTCTCATGGTTCATCTCCCCCCCAATTTCCCTCA